>JAGFVP010000369.1:0-25036 GCA_021031095.1 Bathelium albidoporum | reverse complement strand
GGGGGAGAAGGGGGCGCGGAGGGGTAGCTACGTGATGCGGACAATGGGAAAGTTTGTGGTGGTTGGTGGTGAGTTTGCGTTGAACAAAGGCGTGCCTCGGTCACTGGTGATGTCAACGGGAGCGGAACGGAAGCAAAATGCAGTGTCGTGTGAGTGAATTGGCGTTCTGGAGGAGGGTTGAATGTAAACAAGGAACGTCAGAAAAAATCTGGCCAAGGTTTTGTCCGGTCGTCGATTTGGCGGCAGCTGGGACGGCGGCCACGCTTTTATACCGAATCGGAGGCTCGGCTCACGTCCGCGTTCATCGTTGCACGCGGCAGGGAGGGAATCCGTGAGAGATCAGCGCTCCGCTAACAATCCTCACCACCCAACGACCCATCTCTCCGACTCGATCGTTTGTGACCACGTACGCGAGCCTGCGGAGCCGAAGTTTGGAGCCGGCACTTCATGGATGCTTGTTTTATATACACATGGTCCTTTGAGCAGAGTCTATGCCATCTAAGCGCACGCGTCAACAACCCGAGGTATCACAAAGGACGACTCATTCTAAGTACTGAAACACCGTGCAACTCCAGATCTTGCCAACCCCAGACTCGCCTATAACGACAATGGCATCCATGAATTACGCACGCCCTCTTCCGGGCATGACAGTCACATCCGAATCTCCCTGAACGCCGCGCTGATGCCCCAGACCCGGTGCAGGTTGTCCCCCAACGCCACCACGCAAACCTTTGGATGCCATGGGTTCCCACTCCGCAATGCGCCGTGAGAGTTCTGGATCGCTCTCGTCACCGATGAAGGTCCAGCTCTCCTCGAAATCATCCTCCAGCTCGTCAGCACCTGCGCGTTGCTGCCGTTTCTTGACGAGCGATTTCGCGTATTCCATGTCCCGGTAGATGGCTTGGATCGCATTGCCAACACCGTCCTCCTAAGAAAAAAAATTAGGACCCACGATTTCGTTATAGTGAAGTGTAGAGAAATAGACGCACCTTTCTAATCGTCTCCCCCAACAATCGTGCTTTGACGACCATCCGCTCACTGTGCGTCGCCTCCCAGATGGCCCGTGCAAAGACACTCGTATTCACCTTGCGCATGCAGATGCCCACGCCCAAATCTTCCACGCGACCGCCAAAGAAAAACTGATCCCCAAAGAATGGCTTGATAATGGTAGGAATGCCTGCTCGTAAGCTGGCACCCGTCGTTCCCGCTCCTCCGTGGTGCGCTGCCGCGTCAATCTGGCGGAATAGCCAGTCGTGCGGCGCAGACTTGATCTGGAGAATGGAGTCCGGCAGAGGCACCTCAGGCTCGGTGGCAGATGCATCTTGCTTGCCCAGCCGATCTGACCAGCCTTTGGACAAGATACATCGCACATCCGCTTTGAGTACAGAATCGACAACAGTCTTAGTAAGTGCCTTGGGGTCTTCCACCACGATGGAACCAAACCCAACGTAGATGAGCTTCTTTCCGTCTTTTCTTGCTTTGGCAATAAAATTCGCGAGATCAGAAGGAGGCTTCCAATTATCACCCTCGTCGAGGAACCAGTAGCCTGTGACACGGATCCAGTCACTGTAGTCGAGAGGTGGGACAACCACGGACGGACTGAAATTGTAAAGAAAGGGAATCTTGTTCGGCTGCAACTTCTCCAAAGATGTGCTCGGGAGGCCGAGCTCGGTCTTCCGCCATCGATTGACCTGGCCTGCAATTGCCTTCCAGAACACGTTGTCAAACAGTAGGTAAGACATGTAATTGTACGCACCGCCCATCTTCCGCTCTGGCACTGCAAACGCATGCGGATACGCTCTGGTACGAGTCCACGGCATGGTGAATGCACGCCAGTATGGAATACCCAGCGCTTCGGCAATGTGGATCCCACCCATGGCTGAAGGTGACTCGATCAGGAGGTCCGTGTTCTGGCAAGCCGCCCAGGAAGACGTGAACAGGGAATCCAGCCACCCACGAAATTTGGATGTAGCCTCTTTGAAGAATGAAATGGTGAACATGCCATTCTCCACACAGATGCGCATCAGTTCGGCTGGGTCGCCTTCAACCGGCGCAAAGTCAATGCCGTGTTTCCGGACCCATGGTTCGAATTCAGCATGTGTCGCAATCTTCGGCTTGTGCCCTTCTTTGAGCAGACCCTTACACAAAGCGATATAAGGTTGCACGTCGCCTCGTGACCCGATTGTGAGGCAAGTAACTCGAAGCGATTCCGTTGGTTTAAAGTTTAGGATAGAAGCTCGCGGATCATCAAAGAGAACTGGCGGCGCCTCGGCTTCGCTATCAACGGCGCGCTTAGGGAGTTGCAACTCGTGTTCTGCATGTCCATCTTGCCTAGCGTCTTGTAACTGCTGGTGCTCAGCCTTGGCAATCTCGGCATCTGCCTTCTCTTCCTGTGTCAAAAAGCCCGACTCCTCCAGAAACTTGACAGATTCTAGAGCCTGGAGGACTGTGACGGCACAATCATCGCGTAAGTCTGCGGGAGAGAATTCAAAGAAAAGCTCCTCATGGCCACGGATTGCCAATACAAGCCCACTATGGTTGTATCGGAAACCCTTCTCTTTGGTCACATTTTCAATATCCTTCAAAGGGAGCAACAACTTTGTTCTCGTGCCCGGCAGAAGGCTGCGAAAGCAGAAATACCTCTTGCTGATATAGATTTTGCCATATAAAGGTAAGACGCGATGGAGGTAGGCAAAATAAGTGGCATGCAGCTCTTCAGTCTCCGGAAGGCCAAAGTGCTTACGGAAACGAAAGTTGACTCCAGCGAGATCCTCATCGTCTTCAGCATCCCTAATCTGATCCTCGGGCGTCATGGCATCCGAATCGCCGTAGTGTTTCTTGCCACCAGCCCACATGCCCGACACTTTCTCATAATAACCCATCGACTCAGTCGCCAAGAGATTACTCATTCGTTTCGAGGAGTTGCGCAAATAGCCCGCAAAACTTCCCGCACGACCGAGCGAAGATCTGCTCGCGAGGCCCGCATCTTCCATCGCCGTCGGCTCTTGTGTTAGCTGCACAGTGCCTGCAGAGAAACTGCCTGCCCTTTTCGAGCCAGCGCCGGCTTCTGCATCTGCATCATATTGAGAAGTGGATGTACTGGCGTCTGTTTGGACCCGACTTGGAGGCTGCACTTTCACCTTGTCGCTTGGAGAAGCCGGCAAGGTATCTCTCCGCAGGGCCTCAACATTGCGGTTCAACGGTGCCTGAGCTGCTCGAGAGTGCTCAAGAGTAGGATGCTGAAAAACAACACTGCCACTCAATATCTGGCTAGCAGAAGCGCTGTTATCCTCCGCAGATTGCGCTGCTGCCGATAATTCCGGGTCTCGACTGCGCGAGCGTTCGTACGAATCTGACGAGTCTCGCTGGATAGGCGACAGCGGAGACCGACTGCCGCGACGGGGTTCGCTAAAGATTCGGCGACCACTGCGACTAAGGCTGCGACTGATGCTGCGTTGCCTGCATTCGGAACTGGAACGTCGCGGTTCGGCAAGCGCATCGATGCTTCTTCTACCATCGTAGCTTCGCCGCGTGATTTCCATGCTCGATCTCGAGTTCTCACCGCTAGGTCGAGGGCTAGATGGCGATATCGGCGACAGCGTGGCTCGGACGCTTTCACGCAGGTTTGTCATCGACGAGTCAGGCGCACTGTGGGGGCTGCGTTGATACGGAGGTCGACCATCCGAGGACTTGAGCATGGATGAGTCCAAAGTTGCTCTCGGCCGATCTGAAGGATCGTTGCTTGGAGCAGCTGGTTTGGTAGCGTTGTCGTCTACCATGATGCGCAAAACGTTGAGTGCTTCTTTTCCGAAACTAAAAAACGAAAAGAAGTACTGTGATCGTAGTCAGTGCATTTGCTGCATGGCCAGATTGCCACCTCCAAAGGCTCACCTCATCAATCGCGTAGGTTTCATCATTGTCAATTACTCTAATCTTGATCGTATCCGCAAAGTCTAGGATTGGGTTCTCTTCTATATCGATGACGTTTTGTGTAGGCATGGAAATCTTTACGCTGTCTCCATCGTTGTGGGATCGAAAGATGACCTTGTTCAGCTGTTTGACCCACTCTTTGGCGCTCGATGCACTATCAGCTTTGAAATGGTACGTGCGCTCGGCCGTAGTCACAGAGAAACTTAAGCACTCTTTGCTCTTGTCTTTCTGCTCGGTGACGGCTGCAGATATCCCGTATCGGAGATCAACATGGCCGGAGGGAAAGTACTGGTTAGCTGGGTTGGAGTAGTACGTCAGAACATCCCCTTTCAAAACAAACCAGTACCGATTGTACTTGGGATTCGAGCGGCCACGCTTCGAAAGGTAACCCGACTTTGCAGTAACATTGCTCTTCTTCGGAAGGTACGCGTAGAAACAAATGTGCTTTTGGGTAATGTACATATAGCCTTGGAGCAGCACGCTTTGCAGCAGCCAGCATGGGTATTCGGAGATGACCTCTTCCGGCTCCGCGAACTCGAAGATCTCCTTTAGACGCTCAGCAAGCGTGGTGGAGGCATTGCGTTTTGGCTTGCTTGGTACCGTCGTATCCGTACTTGTCCGTGGTTCTCCCCGATGTTCAGATAGTTCCATCTCTTGCTCCGCTCTCAGTATCTGACTCATGAGTGGGACATCATTGCGTGGCGTCTGGGTGGCAGTCTGCTTGGGTTCTTCTCCGGCTTGCTTGGGAGGCAAAAATTGAGACTGCGTCATTCGGTCGCCAGATGACGACTTTCTGTCTCGTGTCGTCTTGAGACTCAGCTTGGGCAGAGATCGAAGAAGTCGATAGTCGGACACTTTCCGCTTATGCTTGAGCTTTTGATCTGTGTCATACTTGGCTGCCTCCCCCTCGCTTGGAGTGGAGGAGGGTGACGATGTTGACTCCGCCCTCACTTGGTTGTGTGATGCGCCAGGTGCCTCATCCTCGCTTGACTCTTCGTCAAAACGCGTGTGGAAATCTTTCCTCCGTCCTGCAGCAGCTATCATGGAAAAGACAGACTGGTGTGAGTAAGGAGCCGCAAGACCTTTAGGCGCAGTGACGTCGTCCTGTGCATCTGGTCCATCTCTCAGTCGATCTGGAATATCTAGTGACCGACGCGGAGACTTTTTGATGGCTTTGCGGCCGAGGACTTGACTCGAAGCCATCATGGCTGTGGATGTATCTCGATGGGGAAGGGCAAGGACCCGGGAAAGATTTACAGCAGGCAGAAGCCAGACTAGGATCCTGCGTGTTCCGGAAGCTTGGGGGATTGACAGTCCCCTCCCAACTTTGACTAGATGAGATCAATGCCAGAGGCGGAGCCGGAAGGCGGCCTGACAGGTGTCGGGGTGCTGCATTCGCGTGCTCCCACAGCGTCAGCTGCGTTGTGGCCAGAGATGGGATATCATGGTCACATGTTGAGATGTGAGGGCGATGAGGCAAGCTTCGCGTGCAGCAGTAGCAGCAGCAGCACCTGGGACGCGGGTATTGGCGATGGACTGCAAGGGCCAAAAAAGGTCGGCCCGTTGCTGATTTGGCATGGCTGCCTTCGAGCGTGATGCAGGCATTTGCTTGACCGCCTGCGGGTGAGCAACTCAACGGCCACGATTTGTTCGTGTTGATAAACGCCACCGACCGGGCAACCCACCCTACCACGCTGCAGCCTGCCCCAGTGTATTACACGTTTAGTCATCTTTGAACTAAGCATTATGCATCCGGAGGTGTTAATACATTCTCGACTACACTAAATACAAAGGAAACGAGTCGGCCTGGACTATTCTCAAGTTTAGTCTAGCTACACAGGACCCTCCCCACTAGCGCCCATGACAAGAACCTGCTCCTTGCTTCACCCTTGCTCATTTACAGCAGACCCTATCCGGAAATTCCAACTTTGTGATAAGCCTAAGCCTGGGCTTTGGCAAGACCGACTCTGTCGTTACCAAGATCGTAGACAGAATACCACTTGCGAAGGAAAGCGTCGCCAAGAATAGCGAGAGGACCCGCTGGAGGTGGGAAGTCATTGCCCATGAATGAGGAGATGCAGGAGCCGCGGACCTCGAGGATGTAGTCGTAGGGGGTGATGGTAAAGTTGTTGCCGGCAAGAGTAAAAGAGAGATCGGGAAGCTCATCCCGCTTGTTGCACTCGATCGTGTATTGACCGTTGTAAGATTTCTTGGCACCGATCTCGCGGTTGAGAAGCTCTGCAAGCGTAGATGGAAGGCTGATAAGGGAAGTACCGGTGTCGAGGATGACGCCGGTATCATCGATTTCAGCCGTGTTGTCGCCAAAAGTAATAGCGTCAAGGTCCACCTCCCAATAAGCCTTTCGGCGGAGAGGAATATAGTTGATGTCGCCCGTGTAGTGGGCCTTGTTGATGCCACCAAAGGTAGCCTCAGAATCGTCACCACTCTCGTTCGAGTCGCCAAGATAGAAAGCAAATACCGGGTCGTCAAGAAGATCGTTGACGAGCATATTGTAGAAAGGCGGCACAATCTGGTTGACACTGATAGTGTCGTAGCCAAGACCCAAGATGCCGTCGAACTGACCAAAAGCAAAGGCCAACCCAGGCTCAGAGGTGGCCTCGGCAAAGTCCTGCTCGAATTTCAAGTCGCCAATTTGCACCATGTCATGCGAGATGAATCCCTCGAGGCTGCCAGAGCCGTAGGTGATCTTGAATTCGGAGCCGTTCTTCTTGTATGTTGATGACTCGGAAGAGTCATATTTGGAGTGGATATAGCAGGCAATGGAGCCGCACTCGGATGACGGAACCCACAAGTTTGAACTTCCAGTATCAAGGACAACTTTGAACTCTTGCGCAGGAGTACCAATGGCGATTGGTGAGTAATCTGGGAGCTCGCATTAGCATTTGATCCAGCGATATGTGGATAACAGTGTCAGAACTTACACTGCGCATTCAGAAAGTTGTTTACTGGTACTGGATGCTTTGCATCAGCCTCGATAGGCTGCACTCTGAAGATCTCGTCTTCATGGGCCTGCGGTCTGATGCCCATGTACTTCTGGCCGAGGTGCCGCACATGGTCATCGATAGATACTCCTTCCTACCATACATATCAGCATAAGCTATTCAAAGAGCTGTCATCATGCCATGTTCAACAAGTAGATTTGACGTACTAGCTGTTCGCCCAAAGGAACCTTCTTGAGCTTCATGGAATGGACTGCCGCTGAAGCAGTTCCAAGCAGCGCCGTGGCTGCTACGGTAACGGCGCCCTTCATCGTGGCGATTTTTTGGAAGAGAGCTAACGAATGGAGTTCTTGCTAGAGCAGAATGATGAAGAACTTCAAGTGTTGATAAGAAGGATGAAGCAGCTGGAGCTGGGTGAGCAAAGAGGGTGGCTGGTCGTAGATACCTAGCGCAAGCTTGAGACGAGTCGCGGATGACCTCAGCGAAGTGTCCCCATGACGACCACTTGGCTGCCTACATCACACGACCGCGCGTTGCATAGCTGCAGGCTGTAAAGTACACGAATGGCACCAATATAATCGCTTTAATCCCCCAGTACGTCAAAAGGCCTTTCTAAGTCCACCAGTATTGAGAGTCTTGCATTTGAGAGTGCAGTGAACTAATGCGAGTTGCTCCACAGCACAACAGCGACTTTGGAGCTTACTCTGTCACACAACTCTTGTCTCCTTGCAGAACCATAGTAACTTTATAGAAAATCCATAGATAAGGGCCTATGCTTCTCTCCAACATGTGAAATGCAAGGCCCCATCATCTGACACTCGAGCACCAATTTCCAACACCACCACCGCAAATGCTTGCCAGACGTAGCCCCACCCTCGTCCATCGCTTCCCACGAAGGCACCTCTTCCTCCAGTCTCGACCTCGTTTTCGATCTACAAACCCCCACGACCCTACCAAAAACCCCCAATCCCGTCTCGACCGCACCATCTCCCGTCTTCCCTCCTTCCTCCGCCGGTACATCACCCCAGTCCGCAATGCTCCCCTCTCGCATATCACATCCTTCCTCCTCCTTCATGAAATCACCGCCGTAGTCCCGCTCCTGGGGCTCGTAGCCTTCTTTCACTACACGAACTGGCTACCGCCATACTTTGCGGAGGGAAAATGGGTCCATGAGGGCATGGACAAGTTCGGACGCTATTTCAGGCGAAAGGGCTGGTTTGGCTTCGGGCGAGACAAGGAGGCTGTCGTGCCAATGGATGCAGAGCGGGAGGGTGGAAAGAGGCAGTGGTGGTGGAATAGGGGTCAGAGGGAGAATGGGAGGAGTGGGATGGGGAAGAGGGAGCTGTGGTGGAACAGGGGTCAGGGAGGGATGAGGATATTAGTAGAGGTGGCGACGGCCTGGGCGGTGACGAAGGCACTATTACCGCTGAGGATTGCGCTGAGTGTGTGGTGGACCCCGTGGTTTGCGAGGAGGATACTTGCACCAGTGACGAGTAGATTCAGGGGGCTATTCGGTACGAGGGGCTGAACGAGGATTCAGATTCGGTTTTCAACGACGAGATTTAGCCTAAGAGAGCCGCCTAGGCGTTCAGAGCTGGTAAAGAATGTCGAATACTTCAGCTGTACGGTTTGTTCGCATGTGAATCTGTAGATACAACAACACCCCACACTGCTACCAATTTCTATTCAGTCCTTTGCCTCTCCTATAAAGATTCGCAAGCTTTACCTCTCCAATGTAAGATCTGACTTCATAGCTCTTCATGAGAGAATGCATCCTGCAACCCGTTACTCTGCTCCTGAGATGAGTGCTGATCATCTAAATACGCAATGCTTTCTTCCAGGAGACTTTGCTTCGGGGATGAAGCATCAAGCGAGAGGCCCTGGCCAATCGAAGACTCGCATAAACCAGATTAAGCTGCATCGTCCAATGTCATGCGTGCGACGTGCCATATGTCTCCATAGCTGTAACAAGTGCTCGCGATCCTCTGTGCCCGCTCTTTCATGCAAAGCAGTTAAAGCTCTTCATAAAACTCGACCTTCAGGTATTACTCTTTTCTCCGTCAAAGCCCCAGACCCTTGCGCACATTTTCCTTCACGATCCTTTCGTAGTCTGCTCTCCTCTCCCTCCACATCCTTGCGGCATCCACATTCGCAGGACTTTCATCATTCGGCTCCGCCAACATACTCATCACACTAATCAGTATCTTCTCCACGCTCTGAATTGGGCTCCACCGTTCGCTTGCGCTCTCATAGTGATTCGGATCGTCTCCCGGCGGGTGCAAGATGCTGATACACACGTTGCCGTTGGTATAGACGTTTGGGTGCCACATATCGCAAGTAAACTTCATAGTCGGCGGTGCGAGAGGGTAGTCCTTGGGGAATTTGAGCTCGGCGGGGAAGATACCGCCTTCGAAGGGCGTGCCCTCGGGGCCTTGGATCAGCGCTTCCCAGAGGAAGATGTCATCTTCGGTGACGGGGCCAGCGGTGATGCCGTCGGGGGGGTTGTTGCTGAGTGTGCGGTATTCTTGGAAGAGACGTTTAGAGGCTACGCTAGACGCCATCTCAAGATGAGGACGATATACAAGCTAGAATACTGCGTGTAGAAGATTTGTACTGCTGGCCAAAGAGTCCAGTGTTTTTTTGGCAGAAATATCGATTTGACTGGGGTAGGGGTACCCCAGTAGGTTCGCTGTATAAGAGTTTCACACCGCGACTTACAGAGTAATAAAACTACCTAAGCTCAATCAGATTGACTTCCTGTCAAAATCAATAATTCTTAACACCGTTTCCATTTGGTACTTATACAAGCAGAACATCAGATCACTCTATCATCAAGCATTGACTTGATCACGTCTACTTCCCGTTGCTCCCCCTCTTTGCCTTCTCTATTTCGAGACTAAATGTTGTAAAACAACCTCCACGTAAAAGACACTTACCGCCCAAGTACCCCTCTTCAAGAAGGTGCAATGTAATCGCTCTCCATCTCGTTCATCGCAAGAGGGAATCGGTCAAATTATGATATCGAAAAGCTTCTCCACTCATTATTCCTTCAACATCTATTAAGGATGTAAATAAGTGCAAAAATCTCCTGGAGCTTGCGGAATTTACGGTATTCTCCAATTAGATAGTACTCATCGCTATCGGCTGGTCTCAAAACATAGGGGCGTTTTACCACCAAGAAAGATACAGACCAGGTCTTCGTCTTGCGTCTCGGTTGACTTACCCCCCATATAGTCTTACTTGGTGATAAAGGGCCGGCTTCGCCACAGACTCAATCGATCAAGGATCACATTTCTTTCTTCGCGCCCGAGCTTACCTCCATTTATCTCGTCTTGGCGACAACTACATTCGCTTTCGTTGTTATCCTCCAAGAACATGAGTCCGTCAAGAGCTTCATTCATCGAACCATGGCTCCCATATGTGTCTTGCCATTTCTTAAAACTGTAATACCAAGACCTCAATTCTGGATGAGAGCTGTCCCAGATAACTACATCTCCTTGATGGGGACTTGTTGGGCTTGAAGTTTCTGAGTCTTCTAATTCAAAATGCTTGATTTCTTCAGCACAATCTGCAGATACTAAGGTAGAGTCAAGGTCAAACCGACTTATGCGAGGCTGTCGCAGCTTTCGCGTCCCATCAGGCAGCCACCAAAGCTAGGGAACTGCAACGTCTCTCAACCGCTCCGATAATGGGCCATTTTTAAGAAATATTTAGCTCTTTTGGCTGAGCTCGGGAGACATTCATGGAAACTACACGGGGATGGATGAAAATAGTGGCGGGGCTCTTTAAATACTTACATGCCCTGAGTCTGCGGCTCTGCCTATTGATGTATTCGAGCTTTGCAATCAACAATCCCATAAATGTCCTCGAGCGATACAATGCAACGGGTCTCGGTGGTATTCAGGGTTGTCTATGGCTTTGCTTCTTTGCCTAGTGACAGAGGTCTCCTCAATTCCCCTAATTACCTCTGCGAAGCATTGTTAATTCTCGAAGTTTCATCCCTTGCAGGCAAACAGAACATCCAATTCTTGTTGGTTTCAACAATGTGTCGCATTGCTGAATAGTGAACGGTCATAGTCGTTGCTTCATAATCACTCTTATCCGGAATTCCTCTTAGAACAGCTAGGCGAACCCGAGGATTTCGAGCTATGCAAGTGGCTTTAAAGACATTGTATCCTTTCAACCAGTAATGGGTCTTGGCTTCTTTGATGATCTCCTTAGTTGGATTGTTGCATCCTATCCCGGCATCGATGAATTCGTTACCTGTATGTTCTTGAAAATTGATCGGCGGAAAGAACGTGGGTGCCGCAGAGGTTGCTCGAGCAGCTTCCCAAGTCCAGTCTCGTACGTTCGCAGAAGGACAGGGGTGCTGCTCATTGCTTTGATGCCAAAGGTACAGACAAAACTAGAATGCTTAGCATTCACAGCAGGCTGCAACGCTCAGATCTATGTCTTGCATGAGTTACGGTCCTTGAGAGGAGCATTCTCATGTCCAATTCTCGTTCGGACAAGCCTTTTTATCATACCCTCTAGTGCCTCTGGGCTGAACTACTCCCTGTGAGTAACGTTTTGGGGATTGCCGAAGGCCTCTCTGCTCATCTCCAGATACATTTTGATGCAACCACTAACAGACATGCTCAGCCTGCTTGGGATGCCATGGCGAGACGCTTGATATAGGCGGAGAGACACGCGAATGAGGCAACTACACTCGGAATAGTTGTAAACGAAGGCTTCCGCAGCGAAGAAGGACTTTCCATAGGCCAGTCATGACTGGATCAGCCCGAGGTGCAGCATGTGGCCAATTATTCTTTTTGTTACGCAATCATTCTCAACTCACATAGGCTGAGCGTGAGGCGTCAACGCAGCTCTCTGTTTAAGCCTTCCTCATCGACCGAAGGCGCGCACTAGTACAGACCATCTGAAATCCCTCCGCTAGCGCGGATCTCACAAGCAAAATTGCCTTAGCTACCGTGGGTACTAACAACCGGGTACTAGATAGATTGATATTGTACGGTGCCGCCCCCTAATCAGGAGAAGTGAAACTTGCATAGTCTCATAGGTAGATCACTTCCATGAGACAGGCCCCACCAAAATCGAACTGGGATCATAGTCTAGCCAATCGTACAGTAAGAGATAATTCATTAACCATGCCAACCCTTATGAATGCGAAAAACCGAATGTTCTAACCGTTAGTCTCGCTCGTTAGTAATTTACCAATGCACCGAAGTCATATCCAACATCTCAATCGAAGAAATCGCTGAACCAATCCGCCACCTTCGAAACAGCACCTTCTCCGCCCTCGCCGCCGCCGAACGCTCCACCCTCACTTCCGCTTTGGTCTCTCCCTGACGACCAATCCTCGGCCCAAACCTCTTCTTGGGCTTGTCCTTGTCCCTGTGATCCAGTTTGCGGGCTCTGTGCTCCACTCTGCTCAAAAGGCTCGTTGTTCGTAGGCGACGCATCATCCCGCTGCGGTCTATCTCTTCCTCGTTGCGTGGCCTCGTATCCCGCCATCGTCCCCGCCCCCGCTACTGCTCCACCAGGTGCTTCTGTTCCCAAGCCTCGTCCCACCATGCCAGGGACCGACTCCGCCTCACCCGCCTTTGCCATTCCCGTCCCAGCAGCTCCTGCAACACCCTCGCCCGCTCCAGCAGCTTCAGCCGTGCCCCCCGCAGCTTCCCCACCCATGGGAAACCAAATAGGGAAGAACCCACCCCCAGCAACGCCGCTGCTATGCCGACTGAAGTAGTCGAAATCGATACTCACTGCCGTCGCCAGCATGACCGCGCGCTGGTCCAGCGTCATCCCCATCGCAGATGCTCTCTGCTCTGAAGCCGCAGCCTCCGACACGTTCGCGCCTGTCTGAGATATGAGGTGGCGCGGCTCGGCGGCGAGAGCGGCGGCGTCCATGCGCAGCGCATAGACGCCCGTGTCGGTGAAGATCTCGCGGGCGAAGCCGGCGAAGTTGCGGTTGACGGAGCCGAGGAGCTGGTTGGACTCAGAGAGGAGGGAGAAGTCCCAGGACAGGAAGGGCTCGTTGACGTAGGCGAATTGGAAGAAGCTCTTGCCTTGATCGGTGGATTCGGGCGGAGATGTTTGGAGGGACTTGGAGTCGGAAAAGGGTAGGTTGCCGGATGTGAGCAGAGGAGTGTCTTGGGTTGTTTGCATATCTGCGGCATTGCGGCGGAGGAAGAGGTTGTATTTTCTACGGAGTGGTGCCCATTGCTGCTGTGCTTCGCCTATGAGGAGCATACTATCCAGAGGCACCTGCGACACTCGTGCTGAAGACTGGTTAATTATAGAGCCGGTCGAGGTATTCTGCAATGCTGTAGAACCTGAGTAACTCGGTTCGGAGGCTCCCAGAGCGTCATAGACACGAATTCGAGAGTTTATCCAGGAAAACGGCCGATAGAACCTCAACACCTCTTTCTCTTCCCGATCAAAGACGTGAGTCGTAAAGCTCCTGTGTGTCTTTGCCAGCTGTCTGTAGATTGTACTCCCAACTCCGTGCTCTTGTTCAGCCAGATAACCGATGTGATTCCCAGCCGCATCCATGATAATATACCGGTTCGCCTGCTCGAAACCCACAAGCACATTCATCATCTCTAGTTGTCTTTGTACTACAATCGACGAGTTGGCCAGCAAGGAGCTGGCGGGATGCCGCTCTTTGATAATGCCATGAGGATCCTCTGGGATATGAACCGGAGCGATGAGGCTGTTTTGGGAGTTATCTGCATTTTGGCGAAGAGCGTCAGAGATCTTGTTTCTACTGGAGGGTTCGCTTTGTGATTGTGCGGATGAGTCTTCTGGGCGTGATGGAGCTCGACGTGGATATTTGTTCAAAGAAGACTTCGACCAGCGATCTCGGTCAACCGAGCTGCGTGATCCTGGTGGCTTGCGAGCGACAGAATAACTGCGAATAGCACGCCGAGGCAATCTCAGAGACCATCGCGAAAGATACATTGTGAATGATTTGTAGATGTATCCGTCGAGTGTCCTTGAAGAAAATAAGGTGGGCCAGTGGCGAGTACTTTTCCACATATTCTCTCCCTCGCGTCAGCATCTTAGGTGCCTAACGCTTGCTCAAAATAAACAGCATCTACGACATAACAGCACGGAATAAGAAGGATACTCGCTAGATGAGAGAAAAGGCGGGCCGTTGGTATGGATAATCTCTATGGGGTATCATAAGTAGTCATAAGATGTACATCAAAGGCTCCCAGGCCTATGCAACCAGGGCCGTGATCAAAGTACTGACGACAGCGAGCCAAGTAGCGAGAAAAGACCGTGCAACCATCTTCCTCGCACCTGACAAACCTGCTATACCTGAACTTTCAATTCCCGATCCAGAATTAGAACCTGAACCCGCTGTCCCAGTCGGCGCACTGCTCTCGCTGGAGGCATCTGGTGTCGAGAATGCCGTTGTGCTGCTTCCAACCACCAAGCCTCCACTCGCCTCACTGATCGATTGCCCGTCAATAGTTACAGCTGAGCCACCGACACTTAATGTTGTCCCATCGATGACAGCAACACCACTGTCACCAGAAAGCGAAAAGGCCGTTTCTATTGCGCCGTCTGTGCCTGTGAAGATTGCTGAAGCTGCAGCAGCGGTGGGAACGCTCAGAGCAGTGCTGAACGGCACAGTTGAGCTACCTCCAAGAATGAGACCACCAGCACCCAAGCTCACTTCTTGTCCCAATACCGTTGCATCCGCTCCTCCAAGCCTTAGTGTCTGAGATCCGATGACCGCAATGCCGGAAGAACCCGCTGGATCAAGGGCTGTGAGAGCTTGAGGCCCGACACTGAAAACTGCTTGAGATCCTGCCGAGACAGAGATTTGTCCAGATGCAAGAGCAGAGAGGGGAACGGTCTGCGTTCCTCCAACGACCAAGCCATTTTGTCCCAGGCTGACGACCTGACCTGCGATATTTATGGCCGAGCCTCCAGCAGTGAGTGTCTGGGAGCCGACAACGGCTTCACCAGATCTGCCGGCAGGGTCTGACGCTGTAAATACCTGGGGCCCGATGGTAAGCAAAGCACCGGAGGATAGAGGCTGGTTCTCTACGAATGCACTACTCAGGGTTTGAGATGCTCCATTTATGTTCGCGACGGCAGGCTGTCCTGATGGAGAAAGGCCAATCGTCGAGCTGCCAACCGTGATTGTACCTCCAGCAGTGAGTGTCTGCCCTAAGATGATGAAACTACCACCGTTCATTGCGGTATACGGGTTTCCTCCCACTGTAACCACAGGCTCCGGTATCGGAGTTGGACCATTTGAGGGCAGTACAACGTATGGCAGTGTACTGGATCCAACCACGATGCCAGATGTACCCATGCTAATGACGGTGTCCGAGAAAGTGAGAGCACCTCCCGGAGTCAGGGTTGTACTCCCCATGACCAGAGAGCCCCCATTACTCGCAGGAGCAGTATATGTCTGGGTACCAAATGTGAATGCGGCTCCTGAAGAGGATGACTCTGGATCTGTACCCGCCACGGGAGCAGCACCATAAGCAATAGTTTTGCTGCCTACAACTACTCCCTGAGGTGCTACGCTTATGATCTGGCCTGAGATAGTAGCGATTGATCCTCCTTCAACGAGTGTCGTAGAACCAAGGTCGAGTGAACCACCTGCTGCTACGGTATGAGCTTGTGATCCAATCGTAACCACAGCAGTAGGTTGAGCTTGAGAAGCACCTGCAAGTGGCTGAAGGTAAGAAGCAGTGTTGCTGCCCACAGCAACGCCATCAGATGCTACGCTCACGATCTGGCCGGCAACTGTAGCTGCAGGGCCGCCTGGTACCAATGTTGCTGAGCTCAGAATCAAAGCGCCACCCGAGGCCACTGTATGGGTTTCGGATTCAATAGTGACCACAGCTGCGGATGTAGTCGGTTCTGGGCTCTGTCCGTTCGGAGGGATAGCTGAGAAGCCACCTAGAGAGCCACCTGGATTAGGTCGCTGGCCGCCGGATGGATCAACGCCGATGGAATTGGCACTTGGATTGGGTGTACTTCCGCCGTCTCCAGGCGAGCTGCTTCCACCTCTACTTCCACTGCCGGCTCCACCAGCACCTCCATGCCCTGAAATACTTCCAGTCGGAGCACCGCTACCAACATCGCCTCCGTCACTGGGCGCCTTTCCCGTGCCTGGTCCAACTATAGATTGTGGTGCAAACCCGCTTCCACTGCCACTGCCACCTGTACCACCAGCTCCATCCCCTGCTCCAGCGCCAGGTTCTGTTTCACCTTCGCTCCCACTTGCGCCTATAGGTTCGCCATTGTAACCACCTGAAGGCGCGTCACCGTTCCCAAGGCTTGGAGTGTTTGTAGCAGCTTGTGGTGCTGGCTTTGGTACAAAGGACCCTTCAGTCCAAGTACTCGAAGCACCCGCACTTTGTGAAAGCCCGCCAGGCACAATAGCACCATCTGGATTGCTCGGCGATTCAAGAGGCGTAGGCTGCACTGCAGGTGATGATGGGCTGCCGAGGATAGATGATACGATGCCGCCAGCATTTACTGAAGCTGGATTGGATGGATCTACAGAGTTTCCAACACTTCCCGAGCTGTCTGGGTCTGACGGATCGCTAGAACCAGCCGTGTCGCCAGGGTCGGCTGAACTTGCGGGCTCGTTAGAACCTGCAGGACTTCCAGAAGCAGGCTCTCGCGTGGAAGTCGGTGAGGGCGCTGAAGGGACAATGCAAGGAGCAGCAGGTGTTGACGTTGGTAGGTTTGACCAAGGGTCCGTTGGTGATGGAGCAGCAGCTTCTTGTGCACCATGGAGAGCATACGGAGGATCGTAGACGCCATCCCACTGCATTCCGCAAGTTGCCCAAAGAGGATCTAGAGCTCGTACCTCAGGAGGCAGAACAAGCTGAGGTGCGAAGTCTACGAATGTGTGGATACAGGGACAAGCTGTTCCAAAGTACCGACACTCGCATGCGTCTTGGTTCAGGTAGGAATTCCAATTGTACTATTTGGTGGTCAGCAATTGGGTAGTTAGAAGCTACACTCTCTAAGGTCTTGAGTTTTCAAATATGAAGGGAAATGGGACGCACGGGCTGATTCAAATCCGCAAAATTGAGTTGATTGGCCTGAACTGAAGGTGGAGGGGGATTTGGCTCCCCATCAACCCAGTAGATGCCAAAATCATTCGTGATCGTTGATACATCAGCAGACGAAATCGGTATGATTGTTCCCGAATGAGTTGTACCCAGTGGTCCGCATCGATTGTTAGCCCACAATTCGTCAAAGGAAATATAGACTGTCGGCGACGTAAATGTCGTTCCAAAGGCGGTGGCAGTCACCGGTCCCGTTTCCGTGGGGGCGATGGTAACGTTCGGACTCCCTGCAGCTGTTTTCACGGGCCAATAGATCAACTCGACAGACTTGCCCGTCACCAGACACTCCTTACAATTAGCAGTACAACCCGGTCCTAAAGACAATCCGCTTTGCGTTCCAGTGTATTCATAATTCAGAGAACTGCAAACATCGGGATTGACTATCGCCTGCTGACATGCCGGTATCGAGGCATGAATACTCCAATTGTAGTTCATCGGTTGAACAGCATCCCACTGGGATTGACAGGCTGGGATTATGGCCGGTAGTGAGCAGCTTGGTAATGGGACGCCCAAGGTAGAAACGTTGAACGACCGTGCTGATGGAGGTGGTGAATACAGGAAAGTTGTCCATGAAGTAGAAGAATTCGCCATCCACGACGAAAAGTCAGTGCGCGTCAATGTTGTCGTCCAGTTTTGCTGGGCACTCGTGAAGACAGCACTCGTTTCCCGCGTAGATCGGCTGTCATAGGACATGACAATCCTCGATGATGTAGTCATCCAACTAGTTCCCAGAATCTCTGCCTGCCAAATGAGACTGATCTGTTTAATTGCTTCCGAGTACTTTTGCCAATTGACGTAACAGGCACTCATATTTGTTGTTCCGTTCCCGAGTGTCATGTTCACATAGGGAAAGTCCGCAAGTTCTGCCATTATTGATGCAAGTTCACTCTGCACAACGGCAGATGAATTCGTACTTTGAGGCCCGGCGCCGGTAAGACTTGTGGAAGCATTGTATCCGCCACTCCACTGTGGTTTTACGGAGAGCGTGGGGCTTGCTGAAGCAATTCGTGATGATCCGGCCGGAGAAGACAGACGCTCAGATGCTGAGGAGGCCCGGGTGGTCGACGGAGTACCTGGAGGAGATTGATTCTGGGAGGAGACTTTCGACAGAGGGAAAGGCGACACGGTTTCTGTCATGATCGATACGGTCGAAGCATTACCACGTGGAGCCATCTCGCCTTTTGGGCCACTCCCCGTAGTAACTTCTGCCAAGGTATGCCCGGTGGAGCTTCTCGAAGGATTGCTTAGATGAAATCCCGTTGCAATTAAATCACCCGTTCCGGTGGAGCTCTGTGACAAAGAAACTATTTCACCCCGCACAGTCGAAACGAGCGAAACAAGAAACGAGAGGACGGTCAAAGCAGACCAAAACCGACTTTGCACTTCCATAGCGAGAGAGAAGGCAGATACGGGAGCACCTCGCTCAGGACGGTGGACTGGAGCGTACGCACAAGCAATAACCCCATCCGGGCTGACCCACCTTAAAGAGTATCCAACTCACATTCTTTGCTTACCATATTGCCATTCGTTCCTAATATCCCTGCCGTGAATTCGTCTCCACGACTCAGCGCGGGCGCGCCATTGAGAGGCACGGTAGGGACCAGGGGGAGGCACAGAAGGTGACTATGAACAGCCCCACGCACAGATTCACAAACGAAAGCAGGGCTGCTTCCAGCGCGTACAGGCGCGATGAACAAATTGCGGTCCAGAGCAGTTGTTCATGACCAGGGGTGGCCTGGAAGTACCAACTGGAAGCCCTCCATAAGTTTCGGTTCGTTTCACGCGTTCTCGGGTGCCGGCCCATGGCTGTACTGGTACCCTTTCCATCTATTCCGCAACCCAGGAGAATCCTCGGATCGCGGCTTGCTGGAAAGCTTTGCCTACTGTTGACGCCGTTGCCGGCAGTCGCCGAATTGAGCCGTCTCCGTACGATCTAGACAGAGGAATTTTTGAATTTTTTGTCCTTTGGATGTGGAAGTTGGAGTAGTTCACGCGCCGCGAAACGGGCGGAGATTGTGTTCGAAGTAGATTCCGGGTGGGCGGGGGCTGAGACAAGCCATTTAGGCGCTGGGCTTGAGGACAGGGCTGATGTGCTTAAGACGAAATCAGCCAGTCAGGGCGGCCTCAGTTCCGCCGTGCGGCGCGTACAAATGGGCAATTAAGAGACCCAGCCACTTAGTAAGATACAAATTTGTTGTTGCGCGACTGAATGATAGCAACGCAACAAGTTTCCCTTCTCCCCACTCCAACTCGGCAGCATTGCATTGATTAGCGTCTGCAGCTTTTGATTGATATTTGGATAATCCCCAAATGAATTACTATATCCCAAGACACTACGGAGTAAACATGATTGGTTTTGAAACCATATACTAACAAATGCAACACCCTGGACAAAGGGCTACCAGCGAAGGTCATGCACCTCGGTTGTCCATGTGAGATTTGGTGGAAAGTCTTCAGACTATGAGACAGGGTTTTCAAGTCGAAATCGAGCACTTTTATCTTCACCTACTTCAACTACGAGACATAACAATGTCTAGCCAACACATCAGTGTATGATTCAGTCGAAATTTATGGACGGCATCAAATGCAATACAAGGCAAGTTAGTTCGCCAGGCTTTTCGATCGATAGAAAATGGCCAGGAAAACAATGGAGAAATTCCCCCTAAAGAAGGGCGGGGGCCACCGGGGGTTGGAAAGATGGATTGCTGTAACATTACTGTCGGTATTCAGTACAAGAGCTTTCACGGAGATAATGACTACTACATAAGCAAGCCCGGCAAGAGTCAAGAAGTCTTAGCAATGAGCGAAAGTAATGGTTTGAGTTGAGTATTGCATATGCCTTCTGGATCCGGCAAGTCAGCCGGTATCAGTTGAGAATGAGGCTTGCATCTCTGCACAAAAATCCATTTCATAAGCAGCGTTCCTTCCTAGCAATTTAGTATCCAATCTCCCCCAATCTCGGCGCACCACCCTTCCAATCATGCCTCTCATAGTACCTGAAGACAAGGCCATAACCATCCAGGTCATGTACAATCCGATCCACTCTACGGTACCCCTCAATCGATTCCATCGCCTTGCCACCTTTCCTGGCCTTCTTGTTCTTACCCATGCTGTTGGCTTCAAACAGTGTGACACTAAAGCGTCCCGGACGGAAGATGCGCACGACTTGGTTGACGATCTCCGCTGCGGTGCGACCACAGGTACGCGCGGGGACATTGGTCTCGAACGAAGCGTAGGAACACTGTGGCTCGGGAGTGACATGGACAGTGAAATAGTGGGTCGACAGCGGATCTGCTGGCACACCGTCACTTCCTTGAACCCCTTCTGTAGCAGGGACAGGGATGACACCATTGGCAGAGAAGCCGCATGGCGTGAAGAGGTAGGCGTCGATGCGCGCATCGGGATACTTGTCTTTGGAATAGATGTCGGAGAGACCGCACGCCTCAGAGACCACCGTACCCAGAGCATGTCCCTCCGTGGTTAGCTCCTCGGGAAAAGTCAAAGGGCCCTCTTCCGCGCCCAGTGGACTGGGGATTGACTGAGCGTTGCTCGGCTCCGAATGTGCTCGTTCAGAGACATCGGAGCTGGGGCAAGGGACATCTATCATAGGTGCAGGTAGAGCAAAATCCTCTCTTTGCTCGGGAATCGTGCCCAGATTACTGATGGCATCTTTGCGGGCATCGCGAGCATTCTCCATAAATTGACCGCCGGCGACCGCACTCGCGTGGTCAAGGCAGAATTGCTTGGCATTCTCCTCATCAAGATCAGTCATCAGGATTTCCAGAGTCTCGTCGAGCTCGCTGGCATGTTCAGTGGAAGAGTTTTCACTGCATTGATCCTGCAAAATGATGGACTGTGTCCCAGCAGACGGCGTTTCCTCACTGTCTGGTGTTTGAGGTGGTGTGAGCTGCGTATTTGGCCTGGTGGTATACAAATACCAGTGGTCGCCATTCATTTTTCCAATCATGTATGCGCTGCCGTTGAGGAAAAGCCGATCCAGAAATCTGACTTCGTCGGCCCAGCTCCGGTGAGGTCCCTTTTGCTGGTCGGGATACAAGAAATTCTTGCGACTATAGAAGACGCGATAAGGGGCTGCAGCAGATGATGCCACATCTTTGACGAGGCTGCCCGGATGATGTGCAAACCCGGCATCGGTGGCGGCTATCTCGAGCATGCGATGCAGTCCCCAAAGCAAGGTAGTGGTACCGCAAGTTTTCAAGACCAGCTTATGGGGAAAAACGAACATGCTTGACTCAGAGAGCAAGTACGCATCGACATGATCCGATTCAACGATGGACAAGACTTTACAGTGGACGAGGTCGAGCATCTCCTTCCAGGTATCTGCATTTACAGATTTCAAGCCATCGGCTTGTGTTCCGTACGGAAGCGCCTCGGGAGATGGCGCAAACCACACCTCGAGAAGTTTTTCTGGTCCTTCGAATGCGTTGCTGGAATCGAGATCGATTGTAGCGTCGCGATTAATCGTCAATTGCGGCGTACTACTAATCGATGGCGATAGAATTTGTTCACTTGGTGTACCGATATTGATGCTCATCTCAGTATCGCTATCTGTCTCAGGGACTCTTCCAACAACGATGTGGCGAACGGCTTGGTGGAGGATACCGGGTATGTTGGATCGGCGGTGATGGGCAAAAGGGCAGTGAAGCTCAATCTGCCACCCAGACGAGTAATGCGGTACTCGCCTGAGAAGAGAAGGCCCACAGCTTGTGGGAAGATTGGAGGCTGGCTTTTAGCCAGCAGCAGTCAGGGTCGAGGAATAGCGTGCAAAGATACTCGTTAGGGAGGTCGGGCGGAAAGGGGAATAAAGGAGGCCTTGCGCCGCGGAATATTGGCTATCTTATGTTTCCTCTATCTGACAGATGCCGATACCGTGGGGAGTATCGGGTCCAGCAGATGAGGTTTATCTGCTCAAATGGGGAAGTAGAATGGGGTGGTGGGAAAACGGAAGTAGCTCGTGTTATCTGGGCCTAGCAAACCGATGGGTCAGTTAAGCTTCTTTCAAACTTGGACACATGGAGTTCATTCAAGGAAAGCAACAAAAGCTTGCCGACGGTGGCGAGGGAATAATCATCACACTTACTTCGCTGGCTTTGACAGAAATCGTACCAGATCCTCTGGACGCATGGAAAAGTGTTTGGTTACAAAGGAAGATTCTGCCTTGAATTTGTTTGTCAAGTTATATCTCAGAACACAAAGACCAGGTTTTGAAGATTTTGTCCAGGATGATCAATGTGGTTTGTCAATCGTGATTTGCACGGGGGTATTAAATCTGGTCGCGTGCAGACAGCGGTGTGCAAGCAATCGTAAAAAACAGGGATTGCCCGGCTTGTGCGTGAAGTCAGAATGTTCCGCAACGTTCTTCGGTCGACTTCGATGCGCCCTCACTTTGAATTGAGCGGTGGGGGATTTTTAAGTGGGCGTGGGAATTTGTGGGAGAGGGGGATGAGATTGTTGTGAGGACCGTTGAGGGATTTTCCCAAATTTGCCCAGACCTAGTGCGGATGTGACGCCACATGCTGTAAGGGCACCCGGGGCTGATCAGCCTTTAGGCAACCTCGTCCGACCTTACATAACTCATCCTTGGGACCTATCACCGGTGCGACAAGGAGAACGAGACGACTTCCGGTCAAAAGGAACAATAACCACGGCATCCAAACTTGCTTGTACGAAGAAACAGAAGGGTATCTAGCACGACGAGTGCAAGCATCCACCGATCAGGATGAAAAGTCTATGCACATCTAGCAAGCGCAACATGCTGCTAGTCCACTTCAGTGGCTCCAGCTTGTTGAAAGACTAGCAGCCTCTGTTCAATCATCTCGCCAAAACACTCCCTCATATCAATGACCGTCTCCTCTGGTGCATCCCACGCTGGCCACTTTGCCGCCCTCTCATGCCGTCTCAACCAGCAAAGTCGCTGCCACCCCTCCGCACAGAGGGGTGGACTACGAATCTGCTCTTCCGCAAGCCTTCCGAAGCTGCTGATGCCCAATGGTGTTGGACTGTAATGGTTCCAGCAGTCTTTTCGTTCTTCCCGGCTCGATTGTCGGAGCCAACGAAGCGCCGCTTCTGGACCGGGTAGCCAATGCATCATGGTCCAATTCAGGATGTCAGTAGTCGACCATTGCTTCAGAGCGAGTGACGGACGGATGGCATCAAGCATATTTGCCAAGAGGCCGGTCGGCGAGTCGCAGAGAGAGTACGCAGTGGTTTGAGGCCGGAAGCTCTGGTCTTCGAATGGTGTAGTGGACAGTCTTTGCTTCCGCCTTCCACCTAACGCCGAAATATCCGCTAGAGTGTAACCGAACCGAAGGAACGATATTTGACCTCTTGTCAGACGTGCAATGTGATATTTGAGGTAAGCGACAGGTGCGACTCGAAAGGCAGGACGTGGAATGTCCGGAGAATTAGTGTATATGGCTCTGCAGCTGCCTTGATGATGCAAAGCAAGCATTCGACATATTTTGAAGCCCCTGTTCCCAAATTAGCACAAGTGGTTTCTTTGGATTTATTTCCATGCAGATCTCTTACCAATCGCCGCCATAAGCAACATATTCTTCGTATCCCAAACGCTTCATCAGCGCGTCAAAAATTTCCGCCGTCTTTCGTAGACCGAAGCTCTCGCTGGAAACTGCATCACTGAACCCGAATCCAGGAATGCTAGGAGCCACCACGTGAAAGCCGAGAGCATCTTGTGAACCTCTCGGAGGCGTCGAAATAGGATTGGACAGTGGTTCAATGATCTTCATTACCTCTGTGAAGCTCGGAGGCCATCCATGGCAGAATAGCAGCGGTAATGCTCGGGGCGCAGAGGATCTCTTATGGGTAAAATGAATTCTTGTTTTTTGTTGCTCTTCCTCACCCAACGAGTCTGCGCCCAGGTTTATTGCTGTTCGAAATTGGGGCAAACTATTATTGAAGTTGGTTTCCTGGACTCTCCAATCATACTCCTCCATCCTGTTAAATGGTAAGTAGATGCTGTGTTTCCACTGAGTTCCTGACTTCTGGGGATCTCTACCAAAAATCGACTATGGGCTCAAGAGCATTTTTCGGAGTACCATATTCCCACCGTCTCTCCTCTGGAAGCTCCAGCTCACGAGGCAAACGGGTGAGCTCGAGCTTCTTCTTTGTCAAATCCAGATACCGTGTCGAGACCTAGTAGATTAGTTCCATATGCAATTGATAAATCCTTGGCTCCTTACTCACGTGCATCTGGTATGTCTCAATGGCCTCTGTTGCCACCTTTGGCAGAGTCATCATTGACTTTCGAAGTAATGTTACTAGGAGAAGGCACTTTGTCCAGCATTTTGATGAATGCTATACTACTGGGGGACTGTGGCTCAGCTGCAGGGACCATCAACAGCCTAATGAAGGGAATGCATGTCTCGAACTGATCGGCTTTAGGGAATTGCGCGTACAATTATTCGGCGAATTCCTAGTACTCTGAGGGTGATTGGCCAACACTTCAAGATCAGCGGTCTGCGCCACAGGTCCCTGTGTCGCTTTACCTAGCTCGTCAAAGATCAACGGTGCTTGTCGACAGTTTGGAGGCTTGATCGACACTGTCAGCCACACTTGTGGCGTGAATCGAGAACCTCAAAGACGTTCGAAACGACAATCCATGCAGGTGGAGGTTATTAAATGTGGATTATTGAGCACAAACTGACTCTGGATTTCGTGTTTGCACCAATCAAACGCCTCGATTGTCTTCCATAAAGATGAATCCTCCGTTTTCATCCGACAATCGACATATTACCCCCAGTATCAGACCCCGTCAAACACTTTCCCAGGTACCCGCAATTTCTCCGATTGAGCGGATGCTATCCGGAGACGCGTCGCATGTCACCTCGGAAATGCACAAACCTCATTGCTGTCTCTGCTAAGCCACCAGGCTAGCCTGTAAACGCCGGTGATAGTAGCATTATCTGTAACTCATTCGTCCCCACACTCTCCACAACCTTTTTCCTGCCTCAAACATCCCGCACGGTCATCCCCCTCTGCTGCGCCCCCGCC
>JAGFVP010000368.1:0-25089 GCA_021031095.1 Bathelium albidoporum | reverse complement strand
GTGTTGTTGGCGGAGTTGGGGAGGGGCGGCAGAGGGATGGCGGGAGGCGGAGAGGGTAGAGAGGTGTGCGAGGTGGATTTGCGGAGGTTGGCGGAGGAGTTGGAGCCTGTTCGGATGACGCCGAGCGAGGCGGCGTCACGGGGATCGAGAGACTCGCGGTTCGAGGTCAGAGTGTTACGTTTGGAGTCGTCAAGCTGAGCCTGGTGGGGAAAGGTGAGTGAACTGTAACCGATGGGTCGGGGAGCAATTTGACTTACCTCTAATTGAGCGACCTTGGCCCGGTGTTCGTCCAATTCGCGTTGAAGGTCTGCCTTGGCGATGTTCGCGTTTTGCAACTCGACTTGGCGTTCGTTTTGCAAGGCTGACAATCGGTTATTGGCAGCTTGATGTTGATCCCAATTGGAGTTTAGCTGGTCCTCAAGCTCCTCCACCAATCGTGAGCTCTTCTTTTCCTTTGCACTGATGCGCTCGAGTTCTTTCAGGGTCTCGTCGTTGATGGACGTGAGCTCACTGATCTTGCCTTCGAGACCGACGGCATTCGAGATAGCAGCCTGCAATTCTTCCTGTGCGGATTTCAATTGGCTGGAAGCATCCTGGTACTGACTGGTCAGAGTCTTGCGCTGATCAACCAAAGTTTGAACCTGAGTGCACAGTAGGGTGGCATCAGTTTCCTGACCAAGCGCTCTGGAGGCACCTTGAAGTAGGTCGGCCATTTCCATGTGCGCCTTCGTCAGCTCATTGTTGATAGACAGCATGGATTCTTGATGTTCAGAGTTTTGCTCTTCCAATCGAGCATTTGCCTCATCTTCGGCCCTCTTGCTGGATTCCGACAGTTGCTTCAGCTGATTCTTGTGAGATTCCTGCATAGCGTCTTGTCCTCGTTTGTGCATCTCAATGGCAGATTGGTGTTCCTCAATCTGGTTGTGTAGATTGCTAACCAGATCTCGCTGAGTCTGCAACTCCTTTTCAGTGAGGTTCCCGGCTTTGCCTTGCTCCTCGAACTGAGCTAGGATACCTGAGTAGTCTTGCTCTAGCTTGGACAACTTGGACGTGTATTCGTTCGCTGTAGTCGTGTGCGCTTCAATATCCTTCTCCAGTGCATCAACAATCTCTTGGTGTTTCTTGCGCTCTTCCTCGAGAGCTGCGGCGGCTGCGGCGGTAGCAGTTGCATTTCCTTCTTCTACTTGTCGTTTACGATCAGATGCCTCCTTGTCTTTACTGCGCATAGAAGCCTCTAATTCTGCTATTGTATTCAGAAGTTGTTGTTCTGAGGCTTTCATTGACTCCATGGCAGACTGGTGCTTGGTTTCCCAGTCAATAAGCTCATCCTGTAATTTGACAATTTGTTGTTGATGCGCGAAAGAGTCCGAATCTGTCCCAAGTTGTGTGACAGGACCCTTATCCGACGCAGGGATGTCAGCAGAGTCTCCATGCATGACCGATGATTCTCCAGCACCAGCTGTAGTAGGCGTAAGGACATTTGAATTGGATGCAAGAGCGTCTCTCAATTGTTCGACTTGCTCGCTCCACTGTTTTTCCCGAACAGCATGCGACTCATGCAGAGATCGAATCGTGTTTTCGCTCTCCACCAATTGGTCCCGCATGGATCCAACAATGGAGATATCCACAGGTGATGTACTCTTCATACTGTTGCGCTCCCTGGTAAGACCGGAAATGATTTGCATCTTGTTTTCCATCTCCTTTCGGACCGTTCCAAGCTCAGCCTCCAAGGATTGGCAATGCTCCGCCCTGTTGTGCAATTCAGTCATGATGGCGGTCAGGTTTGTGTCAAAATTTTGCTGAAGATCTGGTTGCTCTTCAAAATTCTCAATAGCGAGATTACGCAAAGCTGCGTACTGACGATTCGTCTTGTCCAGGGCCACAATGTTCTGGCTCGATTTTCGACGAATGGTGGAGTAAGTTGGAGTTCCCGGACGAGCAAGATGGCTTGCCTTTTGGACTTCGGTCTTGAGCTCTTCCATGTACTCCATTGAATTCTGATGCTCCTGCTGCAGCTGCTCATACGCTTCAGTCAATTCAATCATATTTTGTTCTTTCTCTGTGTTCAGCTTCTTCAACAATTCCAACTCTTCTGCCATACCGTTATGCTGGTCCTTCGACATTTGTGCCAGATCCGCAGCAACTGCTTTAGCTTCTACCGAGTCAGCGTGAATACCTGATGTCTGCTCCTTCGAATGCTCGAACACCGTCTCAGACGCAGAAGGCGTGGGAGGTTCGGTTGTATCGGTTGATTCCCCAGCCAAAGACAATTCCGATGACAAGGAACGCGAGGATGGCGGTTGTCCATCCTCTTTGGGGCCATGCATCCCCCCGTCCACTAAAAAAGGTCTTTGATGGGTCGTTGCAGTAGATGACGCAACAGACAGGTTTCGGTTATGCGTAGATGACCCTTTTTCTTCATTTACGCTCTCCTGCATTTGCGCAATTGTATTGAGCGCGAATTGGTACTTACGAGTGAGTTCATCGAAGTCATTGACCGTGGTTTCGTGATCGACGCGCAGATCAAACAGTTCCTGAGTCACAGATTCCAGCTTGTCCGCCATGTATCTCTGCTGTGCTGGGCTGGCTGGCAAGTCTGCGCGGACATCCGTCTGCCTCCTAATCGTTTGCGGCTTTTCAGCGGGGTGGTCGTTTTCAGTTTGAGTCGAACCCTCGGTCCTATCTTGGTCGAGCTCTTTGGCTTCCTCTGAGGATTTGACATCTTCGGCATGAACCGTTGGCACTGCCGACCGCTCATCGAGCCCGGTTTCTGCGTCTTGAAAGTCGTGGCCATTGGTCTGCACTGAAGCGGCAGAAGATACACTTCGTTCGCGAATCTCGTCCCTGTCTGAACCGGCATGGCCGTTGACGGTTGGCACTCTTTCCACTCGCGATTCTGTTTGCCGGATGTTATCAAGCTCATAGAGCAAATTGTCAAGCTTTCCGATGCTACGCTGTCTTTCGACGACGTGTTCCAAACGATCAATCTCTCTTTGCATAATTTCATGGTCTTGCTCTGCCTCAGCCAGCCGCTCTTCCAAAGTTGAAATGTATTCTTCAGCGTTGGATTCGCTTTCGCGGATTCTAGCAAGCTCTTTCCGTAGATCTGCAATCATGACTGTACTTTTCTCTTCTCCGGTAGTGATACCATCAACCTTGGACTCTAAGTCTCGCAAGTACTGCTCGTTGCTGGCCTCCCGGTCGGTAGCCTTTTGTATTCGGTTTTGCAATTGCTGCGTCACGGTTTCCATGTAAGCTATCTTTGTTTCCTTCTCAAGGAGGCTGCTCTCGTTTGTTGAAAGTGCAGACCGTGTACTTGATAGCGAGCCTTCCAAACTCTGAATTGTCTTTTCGTATTCGAGCACGACTTGCTCCACCGCCTCGGCGAACGAGTTCGAGCGATTAATCCTATCCAACGCGCTGTCACCGAGAGCATCGTTGAGTACGGGTGTATCTACTTCATCCGTATCTCTGGCTTTGGCGATTTCGGAGATGAATCTGGCATGACGGTTACTGAGCGCGGTGTAATTCTCCTGAATATCCAACAGCTGGTTCTGCAGCTCCGTTTCCCTTTCATTCTGTCTTTCCGTTCGTTCTAGTGGGACGAAATTGCGCCGGTCAGAGCGATCCGAAAGTCGGATCTGATCTCGGAGAAAAGTGATCTCGGCTCGCAGCCTATCAATGACGGCTTGTTTGTCATGGTCGTCGCTGACTTGCTGGATTTGTGGACGGCTCTGAATTGCACGTGCGCGCTGCGCATATTGAACCGTGTTCAGGGTCTCGCTCAAGTGGAATTCTGCAGGGGTCACGCATGCAACCATGTATGTTATCGCATTGCCTCCCAAAGAGTCTTGAAGCAAGCGCGTAAGGCGCGAATCGCGGTAGGAGACGTGTGAGCCAGCTTGCCGAGAGGAGAGTTGGGAGATGACCTTTCCAAGGCTCGCTAAACCAGCATTAATAGAGATACCTTCTTTTGCCCTTTCACCTTGAGCTCCCGTGTTTTTAAGCCTCTCACTACCAGCAAGATCTACAAAGTGAAGTTTACTGTCGACGGTGATCCAGCTCTCAGTGCTTGTCATTGCCTCCACAGGTACCGACATACGCTTGTCCCGGGCTGATGTTGGGGCGAAGCCGCTCTTTCTCTGAACGAGATTCAAGCTAAATACTGCGTGGGAACGCGATGACTTGGCATTGACTGCAGTCGAGTCAGTTTGCCGAATGGAAGATCCAAAGTTGAGTGCGTTGAGAAGATCATCTATGGAGTTGACGGTAACCTGACGTAAACCGGTTAAAATGATCCTTCCTTTAGTGTCCTCTCGTATCGAAACAGCAGGTCGTTCGGTTTGAGGCACAGAGTCAGGAAGGAGCAAGTCGCGTAACTGCTCATTATATATCTGCGCCAGGGTCAGAAACAATATCGATTATCAGCTGCTTCTGCCATACCTCGACATAGGTTGCCTTCATCTGCCAATTTTTGTCACTGGCTTGCTGCTTGGAAAGACTCTGGAGAGTTGGGATGCCATGAGATGAGAGCCGCGACGGTGTTCGAATTCCCGAAGATGAAAGACGGCTTCGAGAGCCTGTGATCTTCTCGAATAAAGCGGTAGCTGCTCGAGGTACGATCCCTTCACATATTGTCAGTATGCATAATGCTCTCACCACTGGTGTTGCCAATCGCAGTCGAGCCACCAAGAACCTTACCTTGTACTTCTTTGTCTCCTTGCTCTCTTGGACCCGTAGTCCCCATTGTATACGACTTGCCCGAGCCAGATTGTCCATAGGCCAAAATGGAGACATTATAACCTTGGACAAACGAATTGATGCTCTCGTGGAGATAATCCCATACCCCCTCTTGATTGACATCTTCTCCGAAGACCCGATCAAACACAAACAGCTTTTTGCCCTGGGCCGACTCGACAGCTAAGGTGGTGGGCGATGTAACTTCGCACGTCGAGCCGCGAAAACGCTGTGGAATGAGATCGTACCCAGGATCCGTGGGCTTGAGCGGTGGTCGCACACGAACGGCTAGATGAGTTTCGCAACGTCAATACGAAGTCTTCCACACAAGGGATGCGCGGATCTCCATAAGATGTACTGACCAACTTTAACCGCAGTCTTGGCATCTTCGTCAGAAGCCCTGCTTCCGCCCTGCTTGCTGCTCATGCTCAACCGACTCGAGCTGCGGTTCGATCTGTAAACAGCGCTCATGGGTCTCTGGAAACCTCCGCCTGGAGGCGACGCCGGCGGAGTGGAGGCCATGGTGGCCTAGTCTGGCTCTTCTATTGCCAGTTCTGGCGTCGTCCGCGTCCGTGTCGTCTTCCAAGGTTTCTCGCGCAAACCGCTGCGTGTCGTGTCACGATCCGGTTCTCGTAGTGAAACGAACAGTGAATGGGATAGTTCATGTGCGCAGGTGCGTATCACAACACCGCTGACCTGGTGACCGGGCTTGCTTGGAGAGCCAAGGTGAACGCGATTCGTGTCGATGCGCGGGAAGCCTGGTGCGCGGCGGTACCCTGTCTGGTTTGAGGCAACCCCCCGGCCGGCGTGATTGCGCGCGACACGGTCGATGAAAATAGGAACGGGATTGCGCACAGCTGGGGCGAAGTGGGATCACAGTGGAATTTCTGGAGTCGAACAGAGGAGCAGAGGCGGTGGTGGAAAGTGTCGGAGGCGTTGCTGGGTGTGCAACCTTAGAGTAAATGGGATATAGGGCTGCCGCTTGGATTTCCAGAATCAGGGGCACACGCGCATCCGCCTTCTTTCTCATGCACGCCTTACCCGGCTCGGCCCTCGCTGTATCTACCAGAGGACGTAGGTATTAGCTACAAGTTTGCCTGAAAGCAGAATGACTCGGCTGCGGGTGCTAATGCGTTACAGCCTCCACGCTGCAGCCCTCGTACGCACGTAATGTGGCGACGCCTTCGCCGCCGCAGATTTCTTCGTATCGTCAGGAAAAAAGGGACGATTGCTTATTGCCTGGACCCAGAGATCTGCCCCTTTTGTGATTGGCCGTGGCGAGACATAAGCTTCAATTACACATTTCCTGCACCAATCACGCTCGGGATGAGCAGCCGGCTTAGCGTGACAAAAAGCGAGGCTTAGCTCGCAACCTTAATGGCTGCAAAGTGCGGCTTGACAGGCTCCACGGTGCTGAATGCCCTCCGTGCTTGGCCATCCACGCGCGAAAAGCACGCCGGACCAGCTCGGCCAAGGTGCTATGCAGTGGGGAGCCTGCGTCCATACCCAAATGCCAGACAGGCGTATCCATGCTTGCAAAGAGGAGCTTGCTGTACTGACTACACAGCTTCAAGGCAACCCCCTCGCAAGTCCATTGCCGGCACAGCGAGGAAAGGCACCTGGGCGGCATAAGTCGTGGGGCCGTTCCACAGCTATATCTCGGACTTGAGTGTGCGTCATGCCATCGCGAAGCTCGCAAAGTCGAATGCCATGATCTGACTGTGCATACTCCATGATGCTCTCACCTAGTTCATTACGTAGACAAACATACACATCCACACCTTTCGAATAACTCGGACGGCTGAGTCGAGAAATCCTCGGAGAATGGTCGTGTGTACCAGGACACCTTCGCAAGCAGGTCGGGCAGCCGGCTGACCTGCGCGAAATTGTCCGAATTACAGACGACTGATGGGATGGTGTGGGATGGCCAACGTACTAATATCATGAATGATGGATCTATTACACAAGACATTGCATCCTTCTTATTCCCGCCAGACGCACCGTCAAACGCGCCTGCATTGGGTACCTAAGATAGCTCTGCGCCCGTCAATTGGCGAGCACGGCTTAGCGCTGACGGTCTCGGAAAATCCAAATTTCTGAAACACTTCCGTCAAAAGCCAACCAAAGGTTATGACAAAGCTTGAGCTTAATATTCTGAATTTGATTTACCTTCAGAATCAAACCTACGGGACAGTTTCCACCATATCCACCGAACGAACGCCAAACATTCCGAATGCAACTCGCAGCTCTAACCGCGTTTACCGGCCAGCTTCTTATGGGAGATTATATACCAAACCAGTACTTGCCCCTCTCATAGACGTAGAAGCTTGTTGCCACCATTGGTATCACTTTGACATACCCTATACCCAGGCCTACGAAGAAACCTCGGACGCCCTTTTCCATCCAGATCTTGCCGGCCACCTCCGCCATGCCCAGTCTATGTCCGTCGCCCACGACACCGCCAACTTGCATGCGTCGTCGAATCACCTCCAGCGGATAGGAGACCGTCTGAGATACAAGCCCGGCAAGGCCGCCGGTCGTAAGCTCTGCCCATGCTACGAGCTGCGGAGGTTTGTTGGGATCCTGGCTTCTATTTGCAGAATGTGGTAGCGTCGTGTATTTGGCAATGCGTGGGTGTCGCATGAGATCGCCAGCACTGTCGTGGGTCAAGAACGAGGCTCCCGCATAGGGCAGCATTCCCCATAGCGTCGGGGTAAAGCCTCGAAAGAAGTTTGCCAGTCCCGAGCGGGCCGTCACTTTCTCCACTACCACAGAAGCTGCGTTTGCTGTAGACGCCGCTGCAGCTGCAACGCTGGAAGTGTCGAGTTGCGCCGGTCCGCGGGTCACCGATGGCGGGTGTTCGTGATAGATCTGCCTACAAATGCGCGATAGAGAGGACCGAGAGTCGCGTTTCGTCTCGAATGCCAGCCGCACTCGGACGATTTCCAAAGGATAAGTACACAAGACGGACAAGCAGCCGGCCATGGAGCCACTGATAAACCGTCGGAATGCTGTTTCCTGGGATTTATTCTGAATGACAATTGCCCGTATTTGTTCATAAGCAGCGAACTTGATGGCCGCATATGGAAAGATACGTAGGAGCGTAGCCGAGTGGCCTCGAAATAGCCCCCGTGCGCCCTCTTGTGTTTGAATGTCCCTCATTGCTTTCACCACTCCAAACCATGACCCGGTGTACTTGGCGAACTGAGGACTTGAGGCTTGAAAAAGAATCTTGACGCGATCCAGAGGTCCTACCACTGTCTTTGCCTGCGCAGATAGATTAGCGCATGATTCCACAAAAGTTTCTCCCAAGCCATACCGCGCATGCAGCGAAGCCCCCAGCCGCTCCACTCCGGAAGATATAATCCCAACTCTGCTTGCTGATTTGTTTCTTGTGAGGATTCATCTTCGGCACGATGCTATCACTGTCCGTGGGGCAAATGGTAGGCTGCTGGCCCCGCGACTCTGTCGTGCTCATCTCTCGTGGTTTGATCGAACGATTGTCCGTGGAGACATGGCTACTAGCGATGCTCGAGGGCATCCAACAGCCCAATGGAACGCAGTGCTCAAGCGGAGCATGCGTGGCGACAAGAATGATAACAATAGAGACCCCGATCTAATCCTTGGTGAGAAATGCGACGGCGGCAGCAAAAAAGCGCGATGAGGTGGGAAGATGTCATGTCCCGAGGCCGGCAGGTGTTGGCCGACGCTTGCCGAGCCTCACCACGCCCGTCTAATTCTAGACCTCAGAATCGACAACTTCTTCAGATATTCAATCGACATGGTAAGAACGGAGCGCAGCTACCCAGGGACAGAACTTTGTTGACTCTATGACAAATTTTCCTAGCATACGAGTGATGGTCACCGACTCGATTAACTAAGCACAACATCAGCCTAGGTAATGCATCCCCAGCTTACTTCAGACTTCCAACTTCACCCAGTGAAATCCGGGACATCTTCTCCTTGAAGGCTGCAGGTGACGCGATTCCTGTCTTGTGTACGAATATGACTGTAGCTACCATAAATAATACCTTACCCTCTGCTCCGTTTTGTCAAGGCAGCTCCATTGCCATCCGTAGAAGGCCTGTTTCTTTTGTTGATCGACGCACACTGATTTTTTTTCCTTTGTGCTGTTGCTGTGCTTTCAGTATGAAAGCTCTGCGGACCAGTTCTTTTCCCAAGATCAATGACAGTCTCGCCGTTGAGGATGCTTCAGATTAAAGTTTAGTCTTCATCCAAATAAGCCGCCTTACCAATGTCAACAAGATTGCATGTTGTGGGACACAATAGTTTCAGTGCGAATCACTTAGTACTGAAGCTCTACGAACACATGTTTCTCGCAAAGTTCAGATTGATCTCGTTCGGTAACATCGTAAGGCAATGGAAAGCTTGAAAACGCAGTGTGTTTTCCAAGGACACCGTAACGCTTCAAAAGCAAAGTAGAGACTTGAGAGAAGTTGATAGTAAGCGTCGCTATGTAATATGACAAAAGCCTTCGTACGTTTTCTTAGCCAGTATGGAATGATCAAGTGAAACTTTCAACCTTAAAAAACATAATACAGCAAATAGATGGAAGCGTTGCCATGTATAAGGGAGGAGCTTGGCGAATCTCTACCTACGTACCATTTTTAGGGATGCTTATAGGCTGACCACGCTTTTACATTCTATAAACTTATGACGGTCGCCTATCCTGATTGCATGCTCTGTTGTATTACACACGCAAAGGGACAAGCTCGAGAATGCTGATTGGATAAGATGCACTCAATCCAAAGTATGTTAAAGCGGAGCAGATCAAGTTGGCTTTGAGAGTAAGCCGATACTGGGATGATGAATGAGGGGGAACTGACACATGCCATGAGCAAACATCACAATTCCGAATAAGGCAGTTCGCACAGTGGGCTGTTCATGTTTGTGAGAAGAACGAATTTAATACTCGGGTAGGCAATACCGGATTAGCATCATTCAGACAGTGGCTTTAGAAGCGAACCGGTATGGGCAACCTATGACTATCTGACGACAACTATTGGGGGTATGTGCTAAAAAGTAGGTGCCTAAGATACAGAGCAGAGCCGGCTCAGCCGACTTCTTCCTTTCCTGCTGAATATGGAAAATCTGAACATTCTAATGCATTTGCCTGCCTAAGTTGTTGTCGTAACGCATTTCAGTCCCAGAAATTCATGCTTAGGTACTAAGTAATGAAAGACGAAGACCCGAGTCATGGCTCACTTGTACTGATCTACAGATTATCAGGGATGATATCGTGTCTTGACTCAGTGACTCCAGCGTATGAGCCTATCGGGATCAGCCGGAAGATCTGAGCAGGACCCTTTTTTCTGAACCTCTCACATCAGTGGTCCTCCTACTTCCACCTCCACAAAAAAATTCCCTTTGGTCTCCAACTTTCTCGAAGTGGGTCAATGTGGCAATGCTGGCATTGATACCTCCGCAGTAAAAGTTTAGGCCGTTGGGGACATGTCGCCGCCACCAGTATTTCCGTCCGACCCATCAGTACTCTATCAAAACGAAGTGCAGACTGTTACTCTTTTAGACATTCCGGAATCGATATCTGTGGCCCAGGGCACAAATACCGATATCAATAGGAATGCAATATATTCGTGCGAGCCGCTGCAAGAGCCATTCCGCGTTAATGAACCAAAGTCAAGTAAAGCCAGAGGACAAGTTGATTTGCGCTCCGGGGACTCCGAGCTGCACTTGATATATTCATCCCTGATCAATTATGCTTTGACTGAGCTTCGCTCTCAGTACCGTGGCGACTGGTGTCTCCCTCGCAGATGGAGGTCTCATCCACGACAAAAGGAAAGAAAACGCAAAGCTAGTGGGCTCCCTTCGCAGCAGCTACTGCTGGAAGATTTAGAAGACAAATCAGATCGCCACGCTGTCGCGACTTCGCGGAACACCGACGACTACGTTAACGTTAATGCCGTAGCATCCGGCGCCGTATTGACCGAGCTTGCCTATGGGGCAAGCACATCTCTCTCACAGTCAGCTATCAGCATGTCTTGCTCGGTGGCAAGGCCAATTTCAGCAGAAGATGCGAGTCATACTGACGTGGAAAATTTGCTCAGTCGCAGATCTTGGGATCACGTATTCCACAACCCCCTCCACCAACAACTGCACTTGATGTTAGATACATGCAACGAAGCAGTAGCTGGCTCATCAGCTGAACACCGCTTTCTTCTACCAGAAAGATCAACCTTCGTCCTTGGGGATTGTTCCGATGCGAAGCAATTCCGGGAGTCTATCCGTTGGGCATCGCAGGAATACGACATACCACGCACATTTGGCTTCATCCTCCTAGATCCGCCGTGGCCGAACGCGTCAGCGTCACGAGCTAAAGCTTACAATGCGAAAAGACACTTGGTTGATCTCGAACAACTTCTACTTGGGATGGATCTTGATACGTATATGACTTCTGAGAGCTACGTCGGAGTTTGGATTACGAACAAGTCGGCCGTTCGAAACTCGGTCCTGGGCGAAGATGGACTGTTCGAAGCCTGGAATGTTTGTCTAAAAGAGGAATGGCTATGGGTCAAAGTTACTACCAAAGGCGAGCCGATGACGCCATTAGATGGCTTGTGGAGGAAGCCATACGAGGTGTTTCTCCTCGGTCAGCGTTCAAATGATCGTCTTTGGGTGGCAAACCCAAGTGGTAGGCCAGGGTCAGGCAATGTAAAGAGAAGAGTGATTGTTGCAGTCCCAGATCTTCACTCACGAAAGCCTTGCCTGAAGACATTGATTGAACCACTGCTTGTAGGTAGAAATGACAATTGCGTATTAGAAATCTTCGCTCGGAACTTAGTCGCTGGATGGTGGAGCTGGGGAGATGAGGTATTGAAGTTCAATTCGGAAAGCTGCTGGATTGCCCAAAATTGACAAAAGGATATCTGCAACTGGCAATTGATAGATCTTATCAGATGTCATAGCACATCGGAGGCTCCGCGCCACCCCCCCTTAATCACAATTTGAAGACATGATTGGAATCCATTGCACTCGGAGTCCCTCGTAATTTTGTCATTGCAATGATGTCTTACGTCAAGTGTGCGGGAAATTTTCGTGGATCGGCAGTTAGAACCTCATATTTTTGATTGTGCATCAGATATGTACCAAGGTGCACGAAAATTCTGTGTTCCTTACGTAGATCTCAGGGTCCGAGGCACTCCCGACTTAGAAGCAATTGAGATTATATCAACTCGACACTTTTCGAATTCAATAAGGGTTGAAGATTTTGCGTTGCAGTTTGAGTTCTGCTCGTCCATATAGCGAAATTTGAGACCTCTCGGTCTCGCTTCTTGTGGACTGCAGCTACATTTGTCTATTTTTGCTACCCGATTGCTAGTCGGCGGCAGGATCATATCATCTGCAAAGTTCTGGGCTAGGCAGTTGGAAAACAAGCTATCATTGCAGTGCTGTCAGCTATTGCATCTCGCCTATTTTCAAACTGGCTGAGACTAAAGGTACGCCCTGCATACATTTGATCTACCAATGACAAGCATGGAAGTTCAATAATGCTGCACTGTGGAGCTCAATAAATCTCTTGTTTCCATGTGATAACAAAATGAAGAGCTTTCACGAAAAGGAAACATGATCTACCAACCTTCTCGACAAGCTGCACTTGCGTGTTTCCAATCATGCTGAGTCCAGAACGATAAACTATGAAGCTCGTCAAGTTGGGGAAGCTCAGGCCTTTGCCTATCCGAAATAGGTAGTCTAGAGGGCCTGTGGGTTATCTTGCCCATACGCAGGGTCTGAGGCGCAGGGACCCAAGTGCAAGGACGGAAGCGCAGGGACTGACGGGAAGCATGGCAGCAGAGACGGGAAGCGCAAGGACCACATTGTGTCTTCAAGCGCTTTTGCTTTTGCTACGAAGTACCTGCTCCGCAAGGCATGACGTCTCTTACTTTCTTGGGCGATAGTGACTTCAGACGCAGGCATCGCAATGCTCGAAACGAACGGTATGCTCTCAAGTCCAGTTGCTACAGCGCTCAAACATGATGTGCAGTGGCAAAGGTGCAGACTTAAGCGCTCCTCCGAGCACTTCTGCTTTTTGCTACGGAGTGGGTATTCGGTAACGGACGGTACCCCGTTCTACTCTATGGGTGACGTTTATCACTGACGTGGAGAACAAAATCCTCCGTTTAGCGCTTGTCGGCTGCTAAATGACGTTTGATGTGCCCTTGAATGAGAGCCGCCTCAGATGCAAGGGCCAGAGGATCCGTCCAAGCGCTTCCATCCTTACGACTGCATGAAGTTTCATACCTTCAGAAAGAAGGTCGCGTGAGGGTCACCCTTAAGCGCAGGGACCGAAACGCGGCAACGTAAACGCAGACACGAAGAGCGCTTCCTCGGCCGCTGGATGACGTTCCTAATACGCTGTGCCTACGAGCGAGCGTCGCTTTCACGCCGGCATACTGCCGCACGAGTTTCGGCGACATTCCTGATTCGGTAAACTTTGTCCCCACGGCCCGAGCTCGGTGGGTTTCTGCTCTCGCTCCCTTTTCGCCCGTTGCTCAGAAGTCAAATTAAGTAAGTTATGGGTCATCAGGGTCCATAACGTGACGGATAACGTGACGTAGACGAGCCCACTTCGGAAAGGCTTTTGCGGAGAGATCCTCTGCAGGGATCTGACCGTGCCCCGTCTCCCCTGCTGCAGCCCCTTCACCCTTCCATTCTGCATGTGGTATAGGCAGGAAGAAGGTACTTCACTCCACCGCCAGTGCTCGTTATGCTTGTGAGATTATCTCACCAAACTGCACGCAGAAGCGACACGAGGCTGGCAATGTTGCAGTGCAGGTTTCTGGACCTCACCAACATCTAATCTCTAACGTTACCTGGAATGCGAGCCAAGTCGTGTTTTGGCATCTATCTTCAGATTGCTTTTGCTCCGTGTAGGGAGCAGTTCACGTGTGGGGTAGGTAGATCCATCCGAGAGATACTTCCCCCATTGTGAAAGCGCAGTCAGGTGCCTCGCATGCGCACTTGTAACTCTTGCATGTCTGCTACCTCGGTATCTACGGGTTGATCCTTTCTCTCTGCTTACTATGCGGAGTTACGGAGATCAGAGGGGGGTTTAGAGAGTCGTCGAACCCTCGGAAAAGGGTCCAGGTGGATGGATAGGGAAAGCGATCAACGTCTGCACCCTGAGTTTGCTTACTCGTCGCACCTTCGGGGGTCAGTCGGGTCCCAAATCAGATGGCCGCAATTAGAATTGCCCATGTTGCGCACGCTGGGTGTTGGTGGGCAGAAGCTGAGGTCATCCATCCCTCAGCCAATCGTGCCCTTTCAGCCGACAGGGCTGAAGCTGGGGTTACAGCGGCGGGTGGAGGCCACGGTTGGTTGATTAGGCTGAGGGAAGACACGGGGCGGTGTCTGACCGCTACGGCACGAGGCTGCCACGCTTTTGCCAAAGCGACGCTTTGGCTTGAGGCAATTCTTCCAACTGGCTCGGACGGCTAGCGTGACGTTCCCAAGATGGGCACCGGAGTCGATGCTCATTCGTGTCGGGCTCCACGAGCATGCCCGGCGGTGAGTCACCGCATTGTGCTGTCGCGCAACAGACACGGCTGAGTCGAAATTATGTGCCCGAAAGTTGACCGTAGCATGCCAACTTGCTTGCTTTGGCGGGCGTCTGCACCCTGCTCATCAGGCAAATCTGCAGCCAACTGGCATAACAACCAACGGTGAGTCGTTTAGGCCATGATAAATATTAATGCCATCTCGCCCACAAGAGAGGCCAACACGGCCACGTACTCCTCGATCACGACGAGTAGCGATGAGACGCGTTTGCTGTCCTCTTTAACAAATCGTCCATAACACACACACACATTTTGAAATTCGCATCTGCGATTGCCACCTATCCGGCCAACCGATCGACCACTTTGCTACTACAGACATCGTCTCAGCATCTTTTCTTCTTCGCCTCTATATATCTCTCGTGTCCCCCCACACCGCCTCACAAACCCCAGATTCTCCACACCATACCATCCAAAATGTCGTCGACGCCCATTCCCACTATGCACTTTGCTTCCTCTCCCCGGTCAACGTCTTCGACCGCTTCTTCGCCTAATGGCTTCACACCCTCGCCTACCGGCTTCACACCTTCGCCGACGGATTCCATGCTTGACATCTTTCCCCGATACTCATCAAGCACCTCCGGACCGTCCTGTGCCTTTCCGAGCTGGCCATCTGGAAAGTCGCTCGCTTCCTTTCCCGGCAATGCTCCCAGCGCATTCATCAGCGATGAAGACCTCTTCCCCGAGGACCTCGACACCAGCGAGGTTGACGTGAGGAGTGCGACACTGTTGCGAGAAGCTCCCTCGCCACCACGAGCCTATCCTGTTGCTCCGGCACCAATGATTGCTCGGCCAGCACCGGAAAAGCCAAAGAAGCGATCGCGCACTGTTGCGAAGCCAAGGCGATCATCATCGAAGCCAATGAAAACCATCAAGGAATCGCCGGAAGACGTGGAATGAATCTCGTCATGACAACGGAGTGAGATGACAGGCTGTCACAAACATTGTTGAGAGCCTTCGTCGATCAGTCTATCAGCCTTGGTCCCTAATGTGGACATGCCTTGACCAAAGGCACACCAAAACATCACACCGTCTGGCGCGGTGTCAGCCACACTTCCGATCACCAAAGGGTCTTCCAACAGAAATGTGTCCTTGATGGTGGTCGGAGTCCTCTTGCCATTGGTCATCCCGCGGGAGGGAAATTTTCATGATCGAGTGGGAGTTGCTGAGGTGAAATAGCTTTCACCTCGTCTCCTTAACCCGGTACGAGGTGCTCATGCACTTCGTCACGGCGAATCCGGGAATACAATAGGTCTGGACAGATGTGCTCAAGCCACAGTCACGGCATAAGCGCGTTTGTGACCTCGTCGCACCCGTCCTACATGTCCCGACGCGAAGAGTTCAAGCAACACCAAAAGGGGAAGGGGCGGCCGCAGGGATCGATCCCGAGGAGATGGGATATGGAGAGCGGTGGATGGACCTGGAAATAGCAGCACGAATTTCCTTGGTCCTCATTCTTTGTGCATCACTAGCGAGCATTTTGCTGCATAGCGTTCCTGATTCTAGCGGAAGATACCCCACGCAGCCATGCAGTCTTTTGTTTTTGGGAGTCGGGGCTTCTAGAAGCTCTGCAGCTCGCCTTGTGCATTCATCGGTTTGGAAGGGCCGGCGGCGGAAAGGAGATCCCGCAAGCCAAAACAGCGTGGGCGCTTAGGAGGCTTCTTTGTAGATACCATGCAAAATTGTCAACAATCCATGCCCAAGCTTATATTAACACGGCTGCGACCCTGCCTTGATGTGACTACTAGTGCTGCCAATAGTATGGCTTTGGCGTATCCCCCGGTCTCTTCATGAGCTGGCATCTCTGGAGTAAGTATAGATAGATATGATCTGAGCTGGCCAATGCACAAACTCCATCTCACCGTAATGAGCCACGGAAAGCTTAAAACACAAAAAGCCTCTTCCCCTGGCGGAGTTTGTATTAAAGCTCATCTGACAGGCACTGCTCGTCGGAGCGGCTACAGTGGCGGTCGCACCCGAGCGTAATCACAATGGACGCTGCCGGCAGAGCTCCACGGACCGTCTCTCCCGTCGTGTTTGAGAATGGAGCGGGCGCAAGATTGCGATCCCTTTCTGACGCATAACATCTGCGGAGCGAAGATCGGGGGGCGGTTGGCCCGACGGTCGAAGCTGGGGTCCGCGACAGCTTTGGCCTCTGGCCCCAGGGTTTCGTGATGCCACTACGACTTGTTGTGCAGCAACGTAGAATGCGTTGTCTCATTGTTCGCCGCCCCGCAAAGGCCCGGCCCCGCCCAATCCCAGCCGCCCACCGCATCCCCAGATACAAAGCCCAGCCCGTGCAAAATCCACGCAATTGGAACTGGCATCGTGGTGATGCGTGCACTGGCGGGCTCCGCTAACGAGGGGAACGAGGCCCGCGGCTGGGCGAGGACGATCCAGCGCCGATTCCGGTGCGACGGCGGTGCCCAGCTGTCGCTGTTGCTGTTACTGCTGCTGCTGCTGATGATGTCCATGCCCCTTCTCTACCCTTCCCGGCCGAGGAGGAGCAGGCTGCAAGGACGGCGATCCTGCTAGCCAGCTCGCCGGAGCCAAAGAGGCGAGCGCTGAACGGGCGCTGCAGCACATTTATCAATTGCAAACCGACGAACATTGTCGCCAATGTGGCCGCTCAGTCAGCTGCAACGGTGTCGACGGCTGGCAGGCAGTTGGTGTTTGGACATCCGACGGGTCAGCCATTGTGCTACAACATGGTGCCGGCCTCCGAACCCCGCCAGATGTACATAACTGTACCTTACTGCCGGAGGTCGCAAACTGAGGCCCCTATCCAGCTGCTACTTTCGCAACAAACTGCAACGCTACATAACAAAAACCCTTTCGTTTCATTCGAGCCTCACCCTGGCAACCGTGGAAATGTGTTGCGAAAGCAGCAGATCAATAGGAGCTGGTATTGGCCAATGACTTTGCTGGCATTTTGCAGGCGGGCACCGTTTTGGTGTCAGGATGGCTGGCGGCCAGCGACGCCTGGGGACGGCGGCCAGGTTTCCACGTTCATTGGCAGGATGGTGGTGTGATGGACCGCTAGCAGCTGCAGCCCCCTTACAGAAAGGCTTCAGTCGGTTGCGCGTCTGATCCAATCGTGGCCAGCAGCACGCTGGATGCTTCCGCAGCCACTGTCGTATCCCTGCTCTCGTTCCCCATAGTTCCTCCAACGACGTCCATCCCGTCCAGCAACGCCCGTCACGATGCTGCGCTTGTGCACGCTCGCACATGGGCTGGCTCCGGAGGAGGGGCTTCGTGAGCTCGCTCTCTCTCTCTCTCTCTCTCTTCTCCCCCCCCCGCCGCCGCCGCTAGAGGGGGAGCCTCCGTGCGGACAGATTGAAGGTGCGTGGCGACTCTCTTTTCTATCCTCTCGTCAGGTCCCGTCGTCGCCCCCCGGCCGTTATGCGCATTACTTTTAGTGGCTGCTCCCTTGTCCAACTCAGATCAGTGGACCCTGTAGACAGGCCAGAAGCGTCCCACGCCAGTGCCAAGCATCGCTGGGCCTACGGCTGCTACGCTCTGCTGTTAGACGCCGCATCGTGATTCGTACTGTTCGCTGTGATTCCGAACAGTGGTACCTCTCCTTTCTGCTTGCCTGCTTGCCTCCTTCCTTTCTTCAATTATTCCCCCCCCCCTTTCCCCTCTCTCCGCTTCGGTCCCAGCCTGCGCTCACGAACTGCTGTACCTCGACGCACTATCGCCCCCCCAGAGCGGGCGCATGCAGACGTCCCTCTGCTACCCGCCAAGCGATCCCTGTCGCCTGCGTGGGATGCCCCAGACTACCGCCTTGAACGCATGCTCTATTGAGTTACATATTGCATCCTCGGGCACGCTGTGTGCTGTTCCCGCTTAGCGCGGACTGAAGGGTGAGTACCTCCCCATTCGCCTGGGACAGTACATAGTTTTCACGTTGTCCGCAACGCTGCTATTCTCGGCGCCGAATTGCTGTACACTTGGCTGTATAGCAACAATTGCTGAGCCCGAGCCTCCTGCCGGCGATTGACTGACTGGAAATTGCGCCAGACAGTCAATTGAGCCCGAGACCATGTCTCTCGGCCACGTCTCGCGCTCGACGTCGAGGAGTTCGAACCGCTCGCGAGGAGACTCCGCTCCACTGCCTCCTGCGCCGAGCAGCACCCCCTTCACCGACGGCAACGACTTTGAACCCTGCGCCGCCACTGCTTCCTTCTTCCTGTACGCCCAGCGAAACGTCATCCTATGTCTCCACCACGACACACTGGCGGTCGAGCGCCGATTCGACAAGCATCGCGAGGATGTCGTTTGGATCGCCGTAGATAACGTGAGCGAACGGGGTGCTGGCCGTCACGTCGTTTCCTACGATGTTGGCCAGACGGCAATCGTGTGGGATCTGCTCACAGGAGGGGAAATTGCTCGGTTTGCAGCATATGAGCAGATCACGGTCGCTGCTTGGATGCGCAATGGCAACATTGCCTTTGGTTTGCTAACCCTCGAGGATGTGTTCGAGACCAAATTCCGACTAATCGTGATCAAGGCAATGTTCAGGGCAATGTCATCTTGTTTGAGCCGTCCACTTCGGAGCACATCTCAGCACGAACAATCTTCGACCCTGTCACTGCGCTGGCACCAGCTGCAGATTGTCGCACGTTTGCCATTGGGTATGAGCATGCTGAGTGATTGATTGGTCGAGATTGTTTGCTTACTCAATCTTGCAGATATCTGAATGGCTCCATACTCATCGCAGCTCTCCAACCCTCATTCACAATACTGCACACACTTACAACCTCACGAGCACCCTCGCAGATTACAGGTCTTGCCTGGCATGCCTCGTCATCGAAGCAGAAGTCGGAAATGTTGGCGACGCAGACTCTGGACGGCGATTTGCGAGTCTGGAGCGTGCCGAAGCCTCCTCATTCTGACGCTCCAAACATCATCCGAGTCCTCAATCGCTCGGAACTCAGGCAACCGGGTCCATGTTGGTTCTCCTGGTCCAAGAGTGGCCGGCTGATTCAATATGCAGAAGGGTATGTGTGACAAACACCCTCCGTGGCGTCTGCACCTCTTTACTTTTTCTTACAAAACCAAGACACGGTGATTTATGAAAGCTGACTGTAATCCAGAGAAACCCGCGCATGGGACGTGAGAACGAAGAGAGTGTCATACCAAACCGTCCCTACCATTGAAGGGATCAGTGCAATCGCAAATTACGGTCCGACCGCGACCCTTTTTACGCTGGGTCGAAACCACACGGTCCAACAGTATGATCTTAACCCTCTTTCAACCCCAATACTTGTCGCAGACATACAGCACGTGCCTGCAAACGCACCACCCTCTCCACCCGACTCCGTGGAGGAGCACAAACATCAGCAGCAGACGCCCGCGACTGCAGTGAATACTTCAGCACCTGCACTGCCCATTCACATCGATGCAGAAAGCGAAGAGGAAGGGCCTACCATCTCGCCTCTGCAAAAGATTGCCGAAGAGATGGACCAGCTTGAGGAGGAGCGCCGGGACAGAGTCGGACCGCTCAGTCCCTCGTCGAGTAGCAGAGCTTCTGTGAGCTCACGAGGATCAGGAGGACAGCGCAGAACGACTCCTCGCCGACATGAACGACAGCACTCCTCCAGAGCATCCGAAGCGTCGGCTGGCGACAGCACAGTCTTTTCATACGGTTCCTCATCACTACGAAGCGGCCACGAGAGCATTTCAATCCGTTCGACCTCGTCTGCCACTTCGTACAAGTCATCAGGGCTTCGTAACCAGATTTTGCGCAGCCCAGAAGATGCCTTGCCAACAGCGAAAATGGACCTCTTTCCATTTGTCAAAGCCCGTCTTAGTGAAGTTCCTTTTCGGCCCCCGCACTACGGCGATTCTCCCAAGACCACCGACTTCCTTCGACAGCAGATGCTTAGCGTCGTTTTTGGATGGGATGATGACATTGAAGATCTCATCCGTGACGAATGTAAGTTGAGTATATCTGTCGGTCATGCCAAGCGAACTAACAACATCTAGTGGCGAGACATCCTCCAGGCTCCGGAAGTAGTGTAGTCCTTTCCAAATGGCTAGGGGATCTGAGTGCCGACACCATGGCAGCAATGGTCGGTTCTGAATCCATGGCTGCCTCTGACTGGATGCTTCTAGCTTTGAGTTCGATGGGCATGGACTCCCAGAAGAAAGTAGGCGAAGCCTTTGTGCAACGCCTGCTTCAGAAGGGTGACGTTCACCCAGCCGTTGCCATTGTCCTCGGATTAGGCGAGCTCAACGAGGCTGTTGAGATTTACGTCTCACAGAAGCACTATATGGAGGCCGTCCTGCTCACGTGCCTTATATTCCCGGCTGACTGGCAACGACAATCGCATTTGGTCCGAAAATGGGGAGAAGTTGCTGTTGCACACGGTCAACCCGAACTTGCTGTTAGATGCTTTTCATGCACTAGCATCGAGACATCCGACATGTGGTTTTCGCCTCGTGCACAGGATGCCGTTTTTCATGCACAAAAGGAGCAGGTCCTTGGTCCCGCCATGCTTAGTCCCCAGCTTTCGCCTCCAGTTACGGGACAATCACGGGTAGCTGCAATGAACTCGTCCTTGAAGCTGATTACTACGTTTAACAGCAACTCTGCTTCTGAGGCGAACCATGGAGACTCGTCCGCGCTGGGCGTCGGTGTCACTCCCATCGCCGAATCTGCCATCTCGCCCGGAGGGGTGAGTGCGTATCTAAGACCGAGTGCTCGAGATCCGTCGTCAGCTCGGACTGCTACACCTGGTGGATTTAACAGGAGACGACTGCCGTCAAGGGACACACCGCGAGTCGCTGCTTTGCTAGATGCCACCCCTCTGGCAAATCCGACGAAGCCTCTTCTGCCAGTCTCACCAGCAGACGCTCTGCTGCAGGGCGATCAATTGGAACCACTCTCAGCAAATCCTCACACTAGGAAAAGCTCTCTTAGCTCCAAGTCAAGTAATAGTGGCGCTTTGCCTACATTAAGTCCTTCTGTCTACGAGCCAGCCACAGCTGTAAAGCCCGCGGTACGGCAGTCGAGATCCGAAAGCTTACCGTCTCCTGCTTCTGGAGTCTTCGCCAGACTCAAGGAAAAATCACAATCACGGTCCCCTGGAGCATCCAGAGACCGAAAACCGGATAACCTCCATGTTGAGGTATTGAAGACTGTCATCACAGAAGACGCTCCATCAACGGCTATGCTAAGCTCAGTGCCCACTACCTCAGGCCTAAGCTCCGTTTCCGGGGCTCACAGTGACTATGCAAGTCCACAACTAACGGGAAACAGCATGACTAGCACAAAAGCGAGGAGCATTGACAAATACATCAGCAGTCTCGAAGAAGCCAATTACCATGCCAAACGCCAGCGTGCGGAGAGTCGCCAACGCAGCGCGCGATCTGCAAGTCGTACCGGCAAACGAGAGACTGCTGAAGACCGAGGTCGATCTGGGGCTCGATACATCAAACCTGCCAAGCGCTCACCGTCCTCCCCCGTCCCCATGTCTCCAGATGAATCCTACTTGCGTGGGCAAGAGTTCAAACAGGATGAGGACTATTACCGGATCACCTCGCCAGTTGAGTCAACCGGACGCGGACGGAGCCGGAGCAAGATGCGGAACGGTACTTCCAGGCCGCGCGCGGATTCGAAGACGTCTAGAAGACAGGAATCACCGGACAGGCCACCGCAAGCTCGGGCTGGCAGTAAGTTGACCAAAAGCCGTGGGGCCAGTCGCCAGCGAAGTCCCGATGCTCGCAATGCTGGAGACGGGCGTGGGCGCAGCGAGGTGAGGGGCGAGGGATCCGTCGCGCGCTCTCCATCCTCGCCTATGCCCATGTCTCCAGAATCCAACTTTCACAGGGATGGAAATTCTGGTGATCATGGCCGTGTCAGGAGCCGTCAGCGAAGCGTGAGCCGCAGGCCTGGCGAGCGAGGCCACAGTTCAAGAAGACAGGGTTCCCCGGAAAGAGGCACGCTTCGCGAGGCTTCGACTAATAGGAAGCTTCGTTCGCGAGGAGCCAGCATCAACGATCGCGAGTCGAGCCCTGATCGATTGCATGGTCGGCAAGCATCCCGCAGTCGAATGCCAAAGCTGCAGACGAATTTCGACGAACGCCGGGAAGCACTCAGACGCAAGGAATTGGCGGCGAAAGAATTGGAAGAGCGTCGCTTGTCGCTTGCTCGGCGGCCATCTGCACCCGTGATTCCTCTACCTGGTGAACTGTCAGGATTGAGGCCATCAGCAGGCAATCGGTCAGCAACGGAGATGGGCAACAGTCCAAACTCATTTTTCCCCTCGATATCTGCATTGACAGAGCGAGAACCCCAACGAAGCAACTCGGTAGACCCAGATGCAATGAACCGATACAGCCACATCAAAGTCAGTGGGACCTCGACATCGACCGTTCCCATCGGTCTTCCAGCCACGCCAAGAGCAATGCGTCATCCACGCTACATGGGGGCGGATCCCAACGAGCGCGAAAACATTCCAGCAGTTCCAGAGATACCGGCGAGCTACACGCCACAAGAGCCACCAGCTGCGGACGAACTAGCGCCTTTGCTGCCTTCGAGCGTGTTTGGTCAGAAACCTGCTGAGCTTCCACGATCTGCCTCGGCACCAGCCGAAGGCAAGAGTCCTGCTTCTCTATTTTCTGCTGCCGCCTCGGGACTGCCATCACATCCTGCCTTCAAGCCCAGTCTTGGCACTCACGTCAGGCGTGGCTCGCATGCCAGGAAGCCATCTCAGCCCGAGACGTTGATGAACACGACGTACAAGCAGCCCAGTCCGCCAATCGTCACTGCCAGCATTGACGAGACGCTCCACGAGGACCAGGTCGTCATTATTGAAGACGTTGGCGACTCGTCGCCCCCTCCCGTGCTCGACGAACTGCGACACCTCGCCACGCCACCACCACCACCGCCCCCTCCCAGCATCTATCATACCCACCAGCACTCCGGCAGTGTCAACAGTCTGGGTGTCATCAACATCGGCATTGAAGACCAGCCCCGCCATGCCTCTCCCGTCGCCGCCAACCCCAGCGAGGTCGCCAGAGCCCGCGGCGGCTCCGAAATGCCTCCAAGCGGACCCACCCCGAGCGGCTCTCCCAACATGCACAGGCGCGGGCGCAACAGCGTCAGCGACAACATCGGCAGCCGCATCCGCGGTGTCGCCGAACGCATGCGCAGCACCAGCCGCTCGCGCAACAAGTCCCCGCCCATCGAGTCCTTCACCCCGTCGCCCTACGAGACGGTGCTGCCTCCGATCCCGTTCGGACGGCATCCCAGCGAGGGCCGGACCAAGTCGCCGCTGGAGACCATCGCCGACAGCATCGACAGCAAGAATCGCGGCGGCGGGCACATGCTGCCCCCGCCACCACCCCCACCGCCGCAGGCGCCTGCCGAGCAGTATTACGATGGTGCGAAGCCGCCGTCCCGGAACAACGGATTCCAGGGCTACAAGCACCCGAGAGAGGTGCGGGCGAATATGCCGCCGGAGCAGATCCAGCCGGGCGTGTATCTGCCTCCCGAGAGTGGCATGATCTAAAACGGCTTTTAAAAAAAAAAAACCAGATTTCGATCCTACTTGGCCAAGAATGTTATTACGTGCTTGTTGAGCTTTTGATGAATTTGCCACAATTTCCCAATTTTCCGATGGTTTGAGTTTGAGCACTGCCTTGCAGCACCCGCATTACAGAAACGACAGTTATGATCACCTTTATACCGCATTTTGGACTTGCTCTATTCCCGAGCTTGCGTACCGCTTATACCCTTTTTCCAAACCTCATTCCGCTGTGGAGGCATTTTGGCTCTCTATCGGATACACTGCATGAGTGGAAGCCACACAAGCGGTGGCGATTTCACCTTTTCGTTCTCTCGTTTATAGCTGTTTGCCCTTTGTCATTACCATTGTCTTGCACTATCATTAGCGATGCACTTGTGGTTTTTCCTGCTATCTTGCAACCGTTTTTCTGTCTTTGGCTACTCATAATTCGGTGCAATCATTGGACATTAGTTTTGACGGCCTCTCTGCTTCAACCCATTGTATCTTTCACCACTTTCATTGACGAAGAAAAGGAAAAAGCGCTCAAAGTACAGGTTCGCCTCACGGCACCAATCATGGCTTGGATTAAACTACCACACTATATTCTACTACTCTGGCTTCATGTCAGTTGAAGCAACATAGGCTTGGAGACCCATTTTTGGTTTAGGGTTAGGGGAAGGGAATTGAATGGTGATGAGATGTATTTAGGTTGCGATGCTGGTCTTCTCGTCTTCCAATCGTCGGTGCCGGGAGGCCGGGATATTATTTAGCGTTAATATGAATTGACGACCCTCAGCTCCAGCAGATGTCCTTTCTGCAATGCCGCGTTGGCTGTGATAATCTTTGCTGCTGAATGCTCTCTCTGTAGCCCATGCGCCAAAGCTCGCTCAACTTCGTTCCATTGAATGATCGCTTCCTACCTGGCTCCATCCTCTCATATCGCTTGACATTGCTGAGCGACACGTTTTTCCGTCTCGATCAAGCGCGCGTGACCTGCTCTCGCTGGATTTTGATAGGCTCTTTGGTTGCAACGTCCGTCATACTTTCAGCCAGAAGGAGTGGCCTCCGCCACGCTCGCCGCGGTCTGCGCACCCGAAGCCGGACCCGAACTCGCTGCCGATGTTGCTCCTGCCGCCGCCGACTGCTGCTGTTGATGCTGCTGCTGCTGCTGCTGCTGCTGATGCTGCCGCTGAGCACCACCATGACCACGCACCACCCCACCCCTCGCCAACGCACCTCCACCC
>JAGFVP010000367.1:0-25141 GCA_021031095.1 Bathelium albidoporum | reverse complement strand
GAGGGGGGAAGAGGAAAGGGAGGGATCCATAGGATTGAGGTTGGGGGGGTGGATGTGTGGTTGAGGCTGGTTCAGCGTGGGCGTCATGCCGGAGGTATGGGCGGTGGTATTGGCGGTCCGGTCGGAGGAGGATTGGTGGTCGCCGTTGGAGAGGTGGTGGTGGACGGTGGTGGAGTCGGATGTGGTTGCTACTGCTGAAGACGAAGAAGGGCTGGAAACAGTGTTGCGAGGGGACTGACGACGAGTGCCAGTGCCTTTACGTAGAGGAAGAGGAACACCAGCCAGAGCGCTGCTCACACTTCCTAGTATACCATCGATGGGACCATTTGGTGGCGGCGAAAGAAGAGGTAACGCTGGCGCGAGAACCGGTGTCAGACAGTTGTCGACCCAGGTATTGACGTCGAAGAAATCCAAAGGTAGCTCCTCTTTTGTATCCTTGTCGACAAAACACCGACCATCCAGCGGCAGCAGAGCATAGCTAGTACGAATAGTAAAATTGACTTGTGCAGTGAGAACTCGTGAACTGAACAGCACGTCGTCTCCGTTGCGAAGGGGACCCAAAATATTGATACAAGTCGTTGGTACTCCAGCATAAACGACGCCCGAGAATAACTCTGGACGTTGATTGATCGCATGGCGCGTGATGAGTCCGCCTAGGCTGTGAGCAATCACAAGAGCACCACGCTTTTCTTTTGGTACTCCGGCTTGATTTGACGGTAATTTTTCTAGGTATTGAACGAGCTTGCGACTTAGAATGTGAGGGCTCAACCTCCAGTCATAGCCATAATCCCAGATTCGTAGCTTCCCTTTCCTTGCATTCTCTGACGCTCTTAGACGTTTAAAGAGACGCCTCGAAATGTCAACTGGTCCAATGTGGCTAAGCATGCCATCTGGTATGATGTGCTCTTCCATGCTTTCTTCGTCTTCGGGTTCCAGTCCGACTTGCAAGTCCACTTTCCGAAGATTAAGGCCTACCTTGATCGGTACCCAGAGCTGTCTATTCGGAGGTTCTGCCGATCGTAAGACTGATCCTCGATAACCGCCCATAACAATAAGGTCCCCTTCGAGCTCCTCGAGGGCTTGAGCAAAGTACGGATGAGTAGCTGCGCTCGTTGTGTTGAGGCCACCAGACTTAGGAGGCTCGGGTGTCAGATTATCAGAGATATTCGGAGAGGTGTGAAAGCTCCTTTGTGGAGAATTTGGAGAGGTAAAGGATAAGGATTTTGGGCGATAACCCCTGGATTTCCCGTTCTGGACAGCTCTTCCATTTGGCGGTGGAGACTGTGCGTCTGCCCTTGGAGAGCCAAAGCCGAAGCTTCGCATGGAAAGGTTTGGGAGACGAAGGTTCGAGTCTTGCCAGCTATCCTTGATCGCTTGAAGACGGCTATTTACTTGCTCTGAGACATTCTCAAATCGACTGTCATCCCCCAACGACGAGACTCGCGAGATTGATCGCTGCATCAACAATGACTCATCTGATGTCGTTCGGCGGAGAAGAGCTGCATTTCTTCCTTGAGAGCTAAGTCCTCGCTCGCCTGCTTTCGGGCGTTGAGCCAATTGACCGTTTGGCTCGCTAATTCTTATATGTTGACTGGATGGTCTTCTAGAGTCATTGGAGGAATGCTGATCTTGCTGCTGCGCGTCTGTGGTTGCATTCCTTCTGTAGGCTGCTGGACCACTTTCGTACAGTGAATTCCTCAGGGGCGAGCTATGTCTCCTGGTGGTGCTGCTTGGGCGTCTTGCGGGTTGCTCAACCTCACGAACATGTCCAGAGCTCAATGGATTCGGTATACTTGGAAGGGAGAAGCTAAGGAAACCTGGACTTCTTGGTAATGAAGGTAGGGAGGAAAGTGACGGTATTGAAGGCAATGAAGGCAATGAAGGCAAATATTTCCTGATGGTTTCCGTGGCCGAGTCCAAAGGTCCCGATGATGCCCTCTTTCTCTTCTCTTCACTTGCCCCGTCCATTACAGGTTTCGCGCTTTCGCTGCGTTGAAATGTTCTTGGAGTTGCCCGCCATGGTGAAGGAAGCCGGTACACGCTTGGAACCTGCTCCCCCAATTCACCAAACCGTGCCAATTGCCTCGACTGCCTTGGAGGGTCTTCGGGAGTTTTTCTTCCCCCAAGTTTATCCTGCTCAACATCCTCAATTTCTCCTGGCTCTCCCGTATAAAAATTACCGGTTACAACTCCAACATTATCGAAAAATCCATCCCCGCTCTCGAGCGCGGCTGCCTTCTCTGCCGCTGGCGTTTTGGGTGAAGCCAATCGCGTCTGCTCATGTCCAATACTGAATCCAATGAGCGAGTGAGCATCTCCCGGTGGTATACTCTGCGACACGTTGGGCTCATCTTCAGATGTGGTGCCTACTTCCGAGTCCATCAAAATGGAATTAAACCCAATATGTGCCAATGCTCTTGATGTCCTTGACGAGCTCTGGCTCTGGCTCTGGCTCTTCTCTTTGGCCGGCAAGGCAGCCATTATTATTAAGATTTTTTCCGCACAAATCCGAATCGGAGGTGAAGCACAGCATCGAAGCGGTTAGCTGAACGGCACAGCCCAGGCACGAGGCCCGTGAAGCTGGCGGGTAGCGGGAAGGTGGCGCATCCTAGGGATTGGATAGGATAAGAGCTATCGGACAGGGCGGTCCAGCCGTGCAGGGCCGCAAGAGTTGAATTGGGCGAAAGCGAAGGAACAAAGCGGATTACGAACGATGGATTTTTTGTTGTCATCTGCTCGCTAGGTAGGCATGACGTGCAGTGCCCTTTGATGCGGCTCGGAAGGAACTGCCTTACAAGGTACTGCTCGCGTGCTACTCCGCAATCTCTCAATTCTGGGTACCTAAGGTATCTAAATGACCGCGGCATTACTGGCAATTCCGGATGACATGACTACTAGTATTATCTATTCCTCTATCTGTCTAGACCATTGGCAACTCGGAGAAGGAAATCCTAAAACTACAGCGCCGACTGGTATGCAAAGACCCAGCCTCGAGCATCAGCATGCTATAGTAGAACAAATGCTGCAAGATGGGGACCAGAGAAACAAACACTCGCTATTTTTGATTGAGCCAAGAATTGGAAACATCATCGCTTATGGCCCAACCCTCTCCAAATCCCAGTTCAATCAGACTAAATTTATTTTGCAATCTCCACTCCGCCGGTTGCACCAAGGACTACAAATGTCAGCTGGAATCGGCTAAACTAGGTCAGAACAGTAACTCACCCTTCTTGATGTCGCCATAAATAGCAAATTGTCCAGCGGTCAGTGTACCGACCATGAACAACCGGGCCCCAATACCCGAGAAGCTGCCTCGCAGACCCAATTCTTTGGCGATCTTAATCAAACGCGATGTGGTACCTTCACCCGGTAGACCTTTGGTCTTATTGATTTTGCTGAGCATGGTATCGGCGGGTTGGGATATAATGGCGGCGGCGAAACCGGCAATCAATCCGGATCCCAGGTTCGTGACGGTTTGCATGCCGCCAGACATCTGATCCTTGGGGTACACCCGGAATATAGCTTCAGCAACCTTTTCGTAAACGACGAACTTGGCCATTGTATATGGAACCCTGATCCTTGTGAGCCTGCCTTTCCTTCTACCTGTGTAAGAATTTTGGCCGCGCCGGCACTTACTGCTTGAACAGAATCGGGCCGAAACCCGAATAGAAAGCACCAACACCTTCTTGCGACGCGATCTTCGAGAAACCGCTAACGAGACCGCTGGCAAACGTTGGTTCGGATACAAGCCGGATACGTGTGGCCTCGAGTGGGCAGAGGGCGATATCGGCGAAGAATTCGGCTGCGGCCGCCGAGGCGAGGTACACGGCGGTGCGGTTGTTGGACGCGGTCTCATATCCGAGCTGGTTGATGCACTGTTGCTTAAAGAACTCGTACCCGCCGAATTTGAAGGCGCCCTGGAGGAAGTATCCAGCGAAGGTAGGACCGGCGCCCGTCAGTAGGGCACCAGCGCCTTCGTTGGCGATGACTTTACGGAAACCCCCGATCAAACCATTGTTGTATGTTACGGGATCGAGCTGGATACGAGTCTTGACGCTGTGTACCGTTAAAAATAAGCTTTTGAATCGCTCCAGCAAGGATTTGGGATCGCAAGAAGAGTGCGCAACCTGATGAGTGAGACAGAAATTGATGAAACTTACACATCAACGGGAGTGAGACCGCCGTGTGTCACTGAGCAGCAGACTGCACCAGCAAAGGCGAATCTTGAGTAGAGGCTGAGTCCGGAGAGCTTTTCGGGAGTGTTGGCTTGAGCGACTTGCTTTATGGAGTCAAGCTTGGGCGAGCCCGTTGATGTAGGAGGAGGTGCGGTGGCCATGGCAACTTCTTGTCAGGACGCTTGAAAGGAAATAATGAATGTAATGGCAGATGATGAGGAGTGCAGGTGTGGGGGAAAATTTAAGGTGGATGAATGTGAAGCTTGGAGCTAAAAAAAAGTTGAGAAGTATTGGGAGGCTTGATTCAAGGTACACGTTCGGGTCATTTAGGGGCTCAGCGCCGCCAATTCAACCGATTCCGCCCGCAAACTCCGGAGCAGGTTAATTCCTAATAATCGCTCACTCTATTCTACCGGGCCATGGAACCGCCCAATTAAAGGCTCTGAAGCAGTACATTCATCGCGGTGAGAAATCCGTTCCATGCTGACTGCGTGGGATGATTTCCATACATGTAACAACAGAAATGGGTATTGAATCTCATCCAATCAGCTCTCTCGGATTTCCACGTGAAGATTCTTACACCAATTGTGTGGCTATCGAAAAGTGTTCTCACCAGTTGCGCATACGTCTTAATTCTCGTCCTCATCACTGAAACCCTGCCATTCTTCTTCAGCTTCCTCTCCTGCTCCCTCCTTGTCGCCATTTCCCGTTTCCCTCCAAACTCCGTCCCGACCAACTTCCCACCCCTCCTCCCCCTCTCCCTGCACATCCCGTATAAACCCACAAACAAAGAACCCCATCGTTCCCTCCGTCGTCCCTTTCTCGCACCTCACCGACCCCTGTGCTACTTCCTCTCCCCATTCCGCACCATCCCCTTTCAACCCCCGCCTTCTCCACTCCCTCATTCCCACCACCTGCTCCTCCCGCCGCAAAACTCGCCAACCCCTGCGTTGGGCAATGTCCGAGTCCAGCACGCGCGCCACCACGGCTTCATTCTCTTCGCAATATACAGAGCAGGTGCTATAGACTACTCGTCGTGCAGCGGGAAAGCGGAATGCGTGTGTGAGGAGGCGAGTTTGGAAGGCAGACAGAGCAGCGAGCCGAGTAGAGAGGGTTGACGCTTGTGTTTCTGGAGCTGGGATGGTGTGGGCCGTAGGCGTCGAAGCCGATGCATTTCCGTGCACCTGACTCTCCTTGATTCCCTTCTCATGTGCGATTTCCGCACCACTCTTCTGTTCCTCCCGACCGCCTGTGCCCTTGCTTCTCTTACGTTTCCTCCCTTTCCTCCCCTCCGCCCCCACTGCCACCATGGGCTTGGCCTCCCGACTCGGCAGCGCAAGCGGCAGCGCATCATCCTCGCCATCAGAGCGATCGAGCATGCCGCTGCCTGAGCAGCTCGGATCAAGCAGCAGCGCCGTGACACGCGCAAACCGCGCTTCAGCCGGATCCAGAGCCAAAAAGTCCTTATTCAGGACGGTGACGGCGGGCGAGCTGGCTCCTGCGCGGTCCAGCATGCTCGTGAGAGTACCGGCGCGGTCGGAGTCTCGCTCGCAGGCGAAGATGTGGCGGCTGGGATCTCGTCTCTTGTCACTGGAGCTGGGGGAAAGCTCGTGAAGAAGCGCGGCAAGATGAGTGGTTTTGTTTCCCGGTGCGGCGCAGGCATCGATCAGATCGCCGTCAGAGGGCCGCGGGTTAAGGAGGTAAGCCGGAAAGCAGGAGGCTTTGTTTTGGAGTATGATCTGGCCGGTGCAATAGGCGGGTTTGCGGGTGAGATCTGTAGCTGGGGGAAGAGCTATGAGGTTGGGGATGTGGGTGTCAATGTAGAGGTTTTCGTTTGAGCCATTGGCTGGCCTTAGGATATCTTGCAGTGATCTGACCGGTGTAAAGTTTTTGAAGGTTGTCGTTAGTTGCTCATCCAGCGTCGTTTTTAGGGTGTTGATACGGATCCAACGAAGATGTCTGAAAATTCCAGTACCATTGCTGGACTTGACATTCGAACTGCTATTTAGATCATTGGCAGGTATGGGAGTGCCAAGAGATGCTCGGAGCTCTTCAATGTTACCAAAGCCACGCTTCAGTCTCACTCGAGTAAACTCCGCCGACAGGCGGGCTTTGTGGCGAGAGATGGCAAGACTGAGAACATGGTTTTTCGGCGCAGCAATGCCCTCTTTAGAAAGGAGAAGATCATGGGTAAGAAGCAATGCTAGATGAGGTGTGAGCTTGCGGTGGTATCAGCTCTGTCCAGCAACTCGAACTCGTACTGTTCATGCAATCCGAAGAGATAATTCGACATGAAACAGCGTGGAAAAGTCCGCGCTTGTAAGGGGGACAAAGAATGGACATGCGAGGAAAGAATTTAGAACTGAAAAGTGTCTAGAGCTAGGATTTATACGAGCTTAATAACACTCACCTTTTTCTCGAGAGTTAGCATTCCGCTACGTTCAATGACATCTTTGAGCACGTCGGCCCATTGTGTGGCTTTAGTGGCAAGTGCATAGATGGAACCCGGAGAGCTCTTTAGATTTCTAGAATTGTACACTCGGGACTTGAGGGAACCTCCAGCTCGATTCTTGTTTTCAAGGATAGTCGCTGTTTCGTAATATAGCGACATGGTGCGTGAAGTTTTGAAATCAGTTGAAATGATTGGAATTTTCTGTATTAGGGTAACGTTTCCTTCTATTTGGGAGACTTGCAGAATGCGAGTCACACTCGTGGGTGGAGTGGTTTAAAATCCATTGTTTGAAAAAGTACCAAACTTTTCTCTTAGACGATTAAACTGACAGTATTGCGTTCCTTGCAACGTGATTGTAGCTTTCTCATCAACATCAAAACCTTCGTGAAACTAAGTTCCTCGTGGGAATATTACACATTAAGTAGACATCAAGTAAGTATCCATCTATTTGTTGAATCCAAATCCGCAAGGTGGCAATGGATTTCACCAACAACTCCAACTCCCTTGCACCACCGAGCGTCTTACTAAGAGTGTAAAAGCTCCTCCTCCTCTTGGTTTCGCTATCGGTGGAGAGAAATCATATCATATTACAACAGGGCCATATTTACAACATATCGAAAATCTGGAACGAGGGATAACGCTCAAAGCGAAAGCCAGTGCTTGCTCAATTCCTCTTCTTCGTCCGCGATAAGCCCAATTTTTTTCGCTCGGCACGATCACCTTCAGCCAGCCACCGGCTAGCCTTGACAAGCTGGATGACATTGATGATCTGTTTGCCCGCCATGACGGGAAAAGAAATGCCGGCCAGGATCCAGGGCACGGTGCTGTCGAGCTTATTTGCTCTGCCGCACGTCAGCAAGTGCTGCATGGGTATAACAAGAAGTATTTGGTGTTCGCTGCTTACCTCGCCAGCTCCATCGCTCCTGCAGACCATGGATGCATGAATACCTTGGCCTTGGTCGCAGTCCCGTCGGGCGCAGGTACAGTCTCGAGAAGCTGCGGTGAGACGATAGGAGAGGAAAAGGAGAGGAGGTAGAGGGCAATGAAGAAGAGCTCATTCAGGGCGCAAAATGTGAAGAGCACTTTCTGTGGCCGTGTTAGTAACTAAAATCTTTTCGCGTAGAAGATACAATAATAGCAATCTGGAAAACCGACATTGTTCGAGTAGTACTGCTTCAGCACCCAACTCCTTCCTTCGTCAACTTTCTTGTGGCTTTGTCCGCTGCCTCCCATCGTCAATGTGGCGTACATGTGGATATAATGGCTCGCAAGATCCAAGCTGATCAGGCCCTGGAACACAATCGACCACCGCGGAAAGGCCGACGCCAGAAAGACAAGAAGGCAAGCAGTCGTGCAGCGATCCGTGATCATGTCCAGTACGGCTCCAAATTTGGTAGCTTGTTGAAACCTTCGTGCTGCGACGCCGTCGACAGCGTCTAAGAGGCAGGAGACGCTGTAGAGAAAGCAGCATCGGCGGGGGTGCAGGGGCATAAAATATAGCGATATAATCGCGAGTACAACACGAGTGTAGCCTACAGCGCAGTCAGCATTGAATTTCGAAGAAACTGTGTCCAAAACGTGCCTATAATGTTTGGAATGAAAAGGAAGATGTTCTCTTCCGGTTCTTCCCTTTCTTGAGGAGCTGGCCGGCGGGGTGTTCCATTTAACCCGTTGCCATTCTCCCTTATTGCCTTATTCGCCATGTTCCCAGCATTCAGCAGATTTTGACTTTTATGAGCCTGGAGAGCCTCAAAACAAGTCAACTTTCTCTGATCGTAGATTCGTACAAGAAGGATGCCCAGCTATGCTACCGTCGCCGGCTCTGTTTTCTCGTACGTGCTCGTGTACTTCAGCGCGAACGCACGCAGCCGTGTGATATTATCCGCAAAGAGTACGCTTGGTCTGAGAGGGGTTGCAATCAGGATGACGAAGGAGTGTGAGTGTGTTGGAATCTGCTGACGAAAGCTCTCAGAAAGTTTGGCGATTGCGTCGGGGGTCGGAATCGAGCTGCAGCAGCGTTGGAACGCGCAAACGCGAGGGATTGGTCCGGCGATAAAGGATGAGCAGCTATGTTATGCAGACCGGACAAGAACTTTCCGCGATCCGACACCAGCGGCTGCTGATATTCGGCGGCTTCATCTCCTTTCCTTTAGCTATCTTGGAGAGCTTGCGAAATGAAATCATTTCGGTTCCTCGGCCACTGCCGAGGCGATCCGCAGCCACATAGAGGCGCCCTTGTCTTCGACCGTTGACGTCCTGACGTATGCAAACTTGAAAGAGATATTGTAAACTATGCACGTCAATTATAAGCTGCATTCACGGGTTAAAACCTACCTAGACTCCATAAGACCTCCAATTATGTATTGAGGAAAAGGGCGCACAGTCTGTCATGTGCAATCTCCATATCCGTAAAGACTATTATTCTATATGCAATCATACCAGAGAAGAGCTGATCTGTCTCGTAGCCAGAATACCATGCCTGTGGGCCAAAAGCATGGCTGGGTAGATGCATTCGATGATTGTCAAACGTCAAAATCCTGTTCAGGTATCTGGATCCGAAACTTGGTTTGGTATCGCTGAAGCATTGGACTGAGATTTAAACAAAAAGCTTGGTACTTCTCTGCTCAGTCCTTCATGTCGCGACATTCTTCATTGTGATTTCCAACCGAACCACCAGTTGCATAGACTCCGGGAACGCCCTCTCCGTACCTGCAAAAGCAGGCTCCTCGTCTAGCGGGTTGGCTAGTTCGACAAATTAACGGCTTGAGTAGAATAACGGAGAAGGTGTAAAGTCCATCGTCTAGTAGCCGAGAACAACAATGGAAAAGACCTACTGGCATGGATTTAATATATTCTATGGAGGTCTATTTCGAGGGTTTTGTTTCGCGCGAAGACTTGGCAGGTTACGAAAATTAAAGCCAATATCTTCTAAAAGTTTCGAGGTAATAACTATTTTTTCTACTCTAGGATATAAATATAGGGCTACAAAGGTCCATTTCAAAAGTTTTGTCTCGCGCGAAGACTTCGCGGGTGACACAGTTCAATCTAATATTTGTTAGAATTTTCGAGGTTATGACCGTGTTTCTATGCAGAAAATGGACTAATTGTCAACTAATAAATTAGTGGGTATATTCTGCTGGGGCTCCCCGAATTAATACGCCAACCTTTAGCGCGGGACAAAATTCTTGAAATGGACCTCTGTATAGCTAACGCAATCGACGGTCCCGAGCAAGCGATTAAGATTATTGCTAAAGGGGTTCGTTCAGTGATTTCCCCTGCAACCCGATGACTAAGAGCATCAGTACACGAGCTGTACGGCGTTGAAGATCTGTGGGGACCTAGAAATGGCGGAACGACTGCTACAAACGGAACCTGGCTCGATAGAACAGCTTGTAGGCTTCAGTGGATGTGACAAGCGCGTATTAAGCTGAGTGGGACCTTTAGATACATATCTGGTCCAGTTCTCGCCATCCTGGAAGGTCCGGTATTGAGTCTGCTTACACAAACGGAGGATGGCAGGTGGAGGCACACCGAAATGTCAATGGTCATGGCAAGATCACCATTTCGAGCCTGAAGTCTAGAATGAAGAATATAGTTCGTGTTTATTATAATGTTACAGAAATTCCAATCAAAAAAAAGTTTTGTATTCCCACAGAACTATTATTTTTTACTTGCTATACTTGTTAACCTCGAAGGTTACTAGAGGCCTTTATTCCGCTGGAGCTGAGGTTATTCCGATCCAAGCGCACAATTGATTCTTAGGATCAGCTACACACCTTATATTTTAGCTTCTTCGTAGAGCAATTCAATCGTATAGCTGACTGGTGTTATACATCCGATTCAATAGACCACATGTTTGGGGATATGAACATGCGAACAAGTTCTTCATAAAAGGACGAACAAGAAAATCTGATTTTCATTCAGTTCAGGTTACTTGTGGTAGATCAACAATCCTTCGAATCTGCCTCGCCTCACTTCCGCCACATGAGGCAGCGCCTTATTGCAGCATGTTCCCAGCCTATCCGCCATTGCCTTCATTGCGGTTGGCCACCGCAGCAGACGTCCAACGTTCGGCCGATCTGAGTGTATTGGGATTCAAGGATTCAGAGATCTTTCGCTATGAGCGACCCAGGTACGAGGAATTCCCGCAGGACGCTGTCGCTTCCTTCGCAAATATCTATCGCTCCCAGCTCTTGGACCCACGAACTGTGGTCATCGTAGCCGAGGACTGGCGCCGATCAGATGAGGAGTCGCATTTTACTCAGCCTGAGGATAGCCTGAACGCGCCACAGCGCGTCGTGGTAGGTGTAGCCAGCTGGATTCTCCCCGAGGGTTCGTTACGCACAGGGCAGTTCGTTGTGCCGGACGTGGGAGACCCAGAGCCGGCTCCCGACCGAGATTTGTGTCAGCGCCGACTCGATATATTCACTCACGTAAAAGAGATCGAGGAGAAGAAGTAAGTGTTATCACTATACCAACCTATGAATATGGCAGGGCCACTCCTTGCCAGTGGCCACGCTCTCGTGATGCTTGTGGGAATCAAGTACGCAGACATTGTCGAGTAATTGGGGAAACGTCTCTCTGAGCAAGCTAATGTGCGTCTTTTCATGATGCAGATATTTCACGGGGATGAGCATTTGCGACAAGCTCGTTGTCCATCCATCCTACCGACGCCGGCACCATGCGACCTGGATGTTGCGTTGGGGCAAGCACCTCTGTAAGGAAGACGCAGTCGATCAGGGCGTTATGCCTGCGCATATGGGCGAGCCTATCTACCTGGGGCTTGGTTATGAGATCATCGGCGAGATTCATGTTCCGGACGATGGCGATATTGAAGGCTTCTCCCAGAGAGTGGTTGTGTATAGGGCAAAGAGTAAATCGAACTGACGGTCGCATGAGCGGTATTCCACCGGATCTTATCCTTGCTTGATCTCCATGCGCACGGACAAAAGGTGCAAGAATATTGGACTTAGCAGATCGCGAAATATACTTAATCGATGCAAAGTCTCCGGATCAATTGTAGAGGTCCTTGACGCGGTGAACCAATAGGCACCTTGCTTCTCTCCACCGTGTGGCGACCGGTATCGGTCAGAACGATCAATCCTCCATGGTGTATTGCGTTTGTAAGGATAAATTCCCTGCCATAATATCAGCGGGAAGTACAGAGGCCCATTTCAAAGGTTTTGTCTTGCGCGAAGATTTGACGGGTGACATAGCTCAAGCTAATATTTATTTAGATTTTCGAGGTTACAATCCTGTTTTTACCCTCGAGTTGAGAAAATAGACTAACTATTAACTAAGTGATTAGTGGTTATATTCTACTGGGGCGTTCCCCGAATCAACACGCCAACCTTTGGCGCGGGACAAAGACTTTGAAATGGACCTCTGTAGATTTGGAGCTACGCAGTACTCAATACGCAAGGTGGAAATCGATCCATCAAATCGTGTTTTGACGTTGCAACTCCCTTGTAATCTGAATGTGCCAAAACGAAACATCGCCAAATCCCGACCAGGATCCTGACAAGCCCAGGCGTGAATTCAAGACGCCGCCCAACACGCCATCCGGTCAGCCTGAGAGAACATTCGATGACAACGCAAGGGCCTAGATGATTGAAACTCGAAAGAAGCTTATCAAGGATCTCAAGATCCGCATCTTTCACAAGGACCACACCCGCAACTGGTACGTGGTCTTTCTTGCCATCTTCGCTCTGCTCGCCACCATTGAGTGAGTTTACCAGGTGCAAATCCGATTTCTCGAGGTCAAGCAAAGGGTGAGCACCCGCATGGTCACTAACATCTTCTACGTTACCCAAAATATGCTTGAAGAGAGGAAGAGCTCAGCATTCAACCTTATCAGCCACTTCCGGTGCGTTATGAATGGCGAAGTGCCGTTTTCTCAGTCATGGCACGATGGCGCAGATAACCCGCAACGTACAAGCCTCGATGATCAGGCGCTGACTTTCATCCGCAACATCTAGCAAGAGATCGAGGAGCGAAGGGAGGAGCTCCAAGCCCTGCGCGCAGAAAAGGGAAAACTGCGATTCGAAAAACCGTTAGCGGCTATCTGCGAATTGTTTTTGCCCAAAGAAACTTGTTCGCCAGCAATTATTCAAGCTATTCGATCCTTTTACCCCCAGGAGGTCCACACTTATTCTTTCAATACAAAGAAAGATGCGTTGATTCTGAGGGTATCTGGCAATTCCCTCTGATGCATCTGTGAATAGTGTCCGTCATCGCTGCTGTAATTTTGAGGAAGCTAATGAGAAGACCTCCCTTCTAGGGCCCTGATTGGACACACCAATGTACCCATAGTGCCCAAAAATTATCCAAGAGAACACAGTAAGATAAGACTTGCATTCGGTGTCAAAGAGGAACGTACTGACGAGGCCAAAAAGCAGTATACATCCGACGCAGTGTTCGAGTTTCTTCCTATGAACATCAATGAAGACATCAGGAGTCCACCATTTATGTCCCCAAGCAAACTACACAGGTGTGCGACCGCAAAAAACACGCCCTATCTTTTCCGTGTACGCCACCCCCGACAGCAGGCCTTGCAGTGTAGGTCCGAGACCCTCGCAAAAGCCAGCCCGAACTTTGCTGGATCGAGTTAGCACTTGTATAAATGGAAATCTAGTTATCGTGGGTGCATATATAGAATAAAATGCTGCTTGAACTGGCCTGCCATGCGATGATGTAGCAAACGGTCAGGACGAAAAGCGAGATTTGGATGACTCTCAAATCAATTGCAAGCGCCAGTATGCCTCGGCGAGCAAGAGCGGAGCTAGCAAATGGAGTAATTAGCAGTGTGGATAGCACAGCACCAAATGAGAGCGCAAAGCGCAAGACCGTCGTCTTCCGGAGCGACCAGCCAAACTTCTCAGACAAATACTGGAAAACGAAGGTTTCGCTAGCCATAGCATTGCTTTTCAGAAAGAACGTAAGATAGCAGGAGCCGAGGATTGGGTTTCGACGCAGCAAAGTAGCGATGTCCTTGAATCTTTCAGAATTGACAGAAATCAAAACCCTCGTAGCCGACATGTCCGCTTGCTGTGGCGGGCTCATGACTTGGGCCGGCATATTGTCTCTTACCTCAACATGATCATCCAAAAAGGGCGAATGATCCGAACTCGTCGTCCGGTGGACCTCGTCGCTGATCAAAGGAGCTTCCCTGGACTGTTGGGACTCATACGGCATAGTTTTGTATGCTTGCTGTATACACGAACCTGTTAGGGTTGGATCTCCTTTCTCTAGTCCGAGACCAAGTTTCCTGCCATACCATCTCATGTTCGATGCTCCCTTTGCTGAAGCCGATCGGTGCATGCTGCGAAATGGCGGATGATATTTATGTCGGAGTTTTCCGGAGAGAAGCTAGTCATGCATGATGCTTAATGATGCGTGCAATACGCGTCTGCTGTGTCCTCCCTACGAGTGCGTCAGATGCTGGACTATTGAGGATGTGGAATTAAAGTTCCATGGCATCAGATTTAACAACCAAGTCAACCGCTCTTTTTTCTTCAAGAATGCCAGCCAAGAATGAGGCTTGAGCCGGTCGCGTAACTAAAAGTTCCGTCTACGAATATGGTCTTCTCTACCCTAGACCACACCCGTAAGACACGAGATTCGACAAAATATGGGCTGATTAGGTCCAAGTCAGAGCCAGTGCCGGCATTGGCACAAGCTTTGATGCAGATTATTCCACTCTTGTGGCCCAGGGATTCCGCGTTGCTCAGATTCGGATCGAACACTTGTCCTGGGGATATCTTCTCATAGCCCCGAGCAACCACCGTCTCCCTTCCTTTGTGCGTGGCCATCTTTCAGCATCTGGAACGTCCACCTTGGTTACGTCGTTCGCACTGACTACCGTCGCCACAAGAATGATCGATGATCGGAGGCTTTCCGTATCGATCCGTGGGATTCTAGATATAGGTTTGCTCTGCCAAAAGCTCTTGGTAAAGCTTAGGCCCATGTCCCATAACCTGTACGGCGGTTGGCGTTTCCTGTCCCATAAAGCCAGGAGATCCTGCTTGCCCGGGGGATCGCACACCTCGATGAATTGTCCAAGATCAAAATAAGCTGGTCCGGCAAGGATCTCTGAGCTCTTGGCGGAACTCCCCCCGTCAGGCTCCATCTCTGGTATGACGATCTGATATCCGACGAATACGACTGTTGGGTCTGCTCCGAACTCGAGGTATTCCTCTATGATCTTGCATATGACTTCGAATCGAGAGCCCGACGAGCTGTTCATCAAGGTATTTATGAGGCGGAGGAACATGGTCCACGTCGTCTGGGGCTCTGCCATGAAGCGCGGAAAATACGGTATCACGGGCACATATCGGGAGGGGTCTGGCAGCGGCCAATTCGGCGAGACACCCTACTCTAGGAGAGATGTCTTCAGCAAGTGCTTAACGGGCCGGTTCACTGAAGAATGATCGACCGACGACAAGAGGAGGAGGTCGACCTTAGCCGATGGACTCCGCAATTCAGGAAATTGTGAGACTCTATCTAGAACGAATCGCCTCGCTCCAAACAGAGCGCACAGTGCAAGCCAGGCCCTTTCCTGGGCCTCGACGATGTTACTGTCAGACGCAAATTTGATGGACGTTAGCCACTGCCCAACCACTGTGTAAAGAACGGGCATTATAGGGGCTGGCGTCGAGGGTAGACAAGCACTCAACTTTAGCAGCAATTCGGAGGCCGCCTCGAGCTCTTTCAACAACGGACTAGAGGCCTCGGTCTCTGTCTGACTTGTCACCATCAGGATCGGCATGGCCAGCATCCTTAGTGACCAGAAGTAGGAGCCGCAGGAGAACTCTCTTTCCCATTCCAGATCTCGTAAGGAACGTTCTTTCGGCTCTGGGTTCTCCTCTGCCAGCCCGTACGAGCCCTTCAATAGCCGCAGCAAAGCCATGCATACAGACTTTGTCGGATCGAAGGACGGACCAGCAATCTGTAATAAGTCTGCCTTTACGTCTCGCATGGCCAGGAACTCTTGGATGCTCCTATGAACAAAATCCAATCGCGCTGGTGGCAGGGCCACTTGTTTTTGGTGCTTGGAAATCTGGATAAGCCCCGTGCAGCGGCTGTTCACGCGGTGTTGCATAGTGTGCGTCAACCTCTCGAGGTCCTCCCTCGTCACAGGGAGACCGAGTTCCGTAGAGTAGAGCGGTTCGGCATCATAGTGGACGCCAGAGAGCTCGTCGATGACTGCGTGTACGACAGTGGACCTCTCCATATCCCACAAGTATGTCTCGCTCATCATGATCAGGAACGTCCGAGCAGCTCGCATGCGATCTGGCTTGCAATTTGAGGTCAGCAACTTACGGAACAAGGTTTCCAGCCCCTCAGGCAGCTGATCGAGCTCCTCTTCCAGCTGCGAGAACGAATAGATGTTGCCCATACCGCTCAGCAACTCACGTGTCGCTGGGCGCACCCAGAGAAATACACCGTCTGCCTTATCGATTAGAGAATCTATGAGGTGCACGTAACGCCTGTCCCGTGCACACATGTTGAGGAACCGTTCGTCATGCTCGAACTCGTCCTCGATAAACTTATATATGTCCTGTTTGGTTAGCTCATGCAGTAAAAAACGCCTGTTCGGGTCCGTGAAGGTGTGAATGAATTCGTTATACGGACGGCTAGACACGCAGATTTTAAGATCACCAACGTCCGACCATACTTTCAACATGCGCGCCAGCTTCCAGTGGTCGCCATCGAATTCGTCCAAACCGTCGATGAAGAAACAGACCTTGTGTTTGTCAAAGACGTTCTTGCTCCTGATCAGCAGCTCGAACGCCGCGATGAGTTCCGGAGTTAGAAAAGGCCCGTCCTGGAATCTGTACTTCGCCGGATTGAAGTCGGCATCCCAGCAGCGCGGAAAGACATCTCTCATGAGGCCGGGGCATTCGCGGAGCATTTCCCACAGTACCGCGGTACAGGCCGCCTAAAGATCGCTGAATAGGGCTTCCGGAGGCCCAAAAGAAGAATTGGCTGAAGACAAGTCTCTTACCATCTGCCCATTTCTGCAGCTCCTCTTTCGTCTTGGCCTCGTCGGAGAGGTATTTCATGGGTGTGCTCTTGCCCGATCCCAGCTTCCCGGAGATGTGGAAGACGCCGTTGCCTGAGTTCAGCCAGCTTAGAAACTTGAGTCTTGTGTTCTTCCTCTCCTCAAGTCCTTGTTCCATGACTATTTGCCGAATTGGACCATCTTTCAGAGCTTCAAGGGTCTTAGAGGATTCCAGAAGATCGGACTCGTCTTTAGGACGCGGTTCCGAAGGAGAAACTTCCGGTACTTGGGGGTCATCAGTGCCATGTTCCAGCCTAGTGATTTCATCCTCTTGATTTTCCGAAAAAAATTCCTCATCCTCGGAGTCTTCCTCTGCGGTCCCATCTGAAGGATCATATAGGAGCCATCGAAAGGTCTTGGCATGGGCATCTTCAATAGATCGTTCTCGGTTATGCAACTCATCAAATCTCAACTTGTTCAGGATCCAGTCCTCCTTTGAGATAGTAGCGACTACCTGAGTAACTCTCGAGAGCATGGTACGAACCTCGACGAGAGGTACTCCGCCAGCCCCTGGCATCCGGAATGGTTCCATCGTGTTCTCAGACTCGAGCTGGCTTTTGACTTCATTGAGCTTCATCTTCTCAGCGAGCGAGAGAACCGCCTCTCTTAGTTCCTGCAGCTCTCTTCGTGACTGCGAAGCCGATGCTTCATTTGTCTTCATGCTTTGCTGGAGAAGCTCATATATCGAAGACGTATCCTCGCTAAGCCATCAGTTCGTTTGCACAACCGCAAATGTGCATTTATCATAACCCCCTGAGTACTTACCTCATCATAATGACAATCCTATCCAGGATTTCCCTGCGATATCTATCAATCCGCTTCTCTAAAGACTCTAAGTTGCTCTTCTCACGCACGGCTCGCCAGGCTATGTGCAAGCTCTCCCTTTTGGACCTTGGGTTCTTCGTCTGCAGCCTCTTTAACGCCCGGATGAGGTCCTCCGATAGCATGCGGCACTCCTTGATCAGGCTGATTAGCGCAGCCTCGTCGTCAGTCATGGCTGGCCCAGCGCCGTAGCCCAGGCGACGGGTCACCACGTGCACGTCTTCGATCACCTTCGCCAGGTCAGCGTGCTCACCAGTCATCCTGGCGGTTGACGAGTAGATCTCATATGCCCCGGAGACTAGCTTGGAGGCGAACACGACAAAGCCGATGATGTTACCGGCAAGCCCGATGGCGCTGAGCGGATCCATGGGGAGGGGGATGAATTGTTTTAGTAAAATCAGCAGAATACAGTTCTCGTCTCCCTCTACCCGTTTTTTCTCTGTTTTAAGATACAGTCCCTGTAGAAGAACGTTTAACACGAGCCAGAGCACTAGGCTACAGGCAGAGCGGCGAAAACGATAACTCGATTGCGGCTAAGACGAACCTTAGGTAGGTATCCTAAGGCAGGGAACATCCGCGCAAGATAGAGGATTTCAACATAAAGATATATTTGAGAGTCTTCCCGGCTGCACCATTAGGTTTGCTCACTAAATCTGCCTCTTCTGTGGCTGAATCAGGAGCTCGTTAGGCACTTTTCATGGGTTGGCTGACAGCGCGACTGACGAGGCTTGGCGCCGAGATATACTTGTCAGCATCTTTATTTGACCAGGTGGGTAGGTACCCAAATACAAGTACCTGGTATCTGGTCGATTAAACTTTTATTTTTTAATTCTCTAATCTATAGAAAACTGGTATTTGGGTCAAAACCTTAGCTAGTCTGGACCCCGAGAACGTCAAAAACATACCAAAATTTTGTATAGGAAAACCTTTGATCTGTTCTAAACTTTTTTTTGAAGACTTAACATCTACAGCAAGTACAAAGCGCTTCTGCGCTTTTACAGAATGAGGAGGAGATTCACTTTGAACCACTGCGGTAGGAGAAGAGACCATCTGAAGTTTTGTAGTTAGTCAGCCCGCCACTATTAAAAATGAGATGAGATCGGAGGCCCTGGACAAAACCTTCAACGGTGGCTGCTTTTAATCTAACCACGCTAGATAATGAGAGCAGAGATCAAATTGTTAATTCACGCATTCTGACGTTTGGATTACCTGAGTACTTTCTTTTTTCTTTGTGTCACGAGACGTAAGTCATTTGCGTGACTTTCCCATGTGAAATACAGGTTGCAGAACTGAAATAGAGTATCTACGCTCCGTAGATGAACAGTAAGATTTACAAAAACAATGTTTCAAGCGTTGAACTTGCCATGCTAATCTCCGGATGTAAGGTGGCAACTGAAGCAAAACTAAATGCGCAAGTTTCCTCGAATGTCCACCCACTGGGGTATCAAAGTTGTAGCACCAGCTAAACGCCAAACACTTTGTACTTTGCTCATGAATCGTTGCAAACAGACGAAAAGAAAATACGGACCAAGAGGGCCCGTGTTGAAGCAGGAAATAAGCGTTGTTCATGTAATAGATCATTTGATCGTAAAACATCGACGTCAGTGCTACGAGATAGCACCTCCGAGATAGCCAAGATCATCCAGTAAAGAATCCATCTTTGGAAGCGAAGGAAGAGTGGGCAACGATGGCATCGACGCCCGGAGTTCTTCGCTAGCAGTCCATCCATCTGCCGGTCCCGACCTCAGATGTGGTGTAGCTTTTGGGGTAATAGTCTTTGTGAGGGTCAATTGGCTTTCGCCCGCCTCTTCGCAAAGTCTGTAGCCGTGGAATATGCCATTGTCGTATCTGCCAAAGTCTGTCTGCAGCTCTTCTGAGGCAGATGATTTGGGTCGGTCGAGCTTGAACTCTAGGGAAGGCGAGTGCAAACGCAGCGGCTGTTGAGCGTTGGGGTTCCATATATCACTGCTTGCGCTCGACGTCACGAAAGACTCATCCGAGACATCTTCCGTGAGCGAACCACAGGTCGGAGAATGTACAAACTCGAGGCCGGTCTGCTCTGTGTCTAAACTTCCCGGAAGATGGAAAGATAAGTCGGGCTCGTCTGGATAATGGCGTCCTTCCAGGGATGGCGAAGCCGATAAGGACTTATTCATACTCTGAGGACCAGTATACGACCACTGATCAGATCCCAATGCCCATGATTCAAGGTATTGTTCGTTGTGCTGGGATTCGTCTTCAATCCATGATTTGGTGTGTTCGCTGTGAGACGTGTGAGGCTCATGCATTTCGATCTGGACTTCTCGAATCATGTGCTGCATCTGCGTCATATCCGAGGAAAGATGCGAATCAAGTACTGCGAGAGCAGCTGGAGCACTATTGGATCTGAAAGAACAGACAGAATCTTGGTGATTATGCCTAGCATTGGTGGTCCATGAGAAATGATGGTATCCATCACTTCTTGGCCGATCCTGCGGATCCACTGTGATGTACTGCCCAAGCTCTTCTTCCAATGATTCACAGCTATCGTCTGACTGGTATGCATCAAGCTGGAAATTGTTGAAATCAAAATCGGAGAATCCACGCGCAGTCGTAGACGGTTGTATATCAGAGGTTCGAATTGGCTCCTTGCTTGCCATCGGAGGATTAGTCGGTATATGCTGAGGTGTGGGCACAACCAATCCAACATTCTTTTTACGAACATCAACGAGCCTGTCCAAGTGTGTTCTGTCTTCAATGGGCCCCTTTTGTAATTCTGGTGGTGAGGTCGAAAGCCTGGAAAACTTAGGATTTGGGTCCGGTCGTGGTCTTTGGTATCGATCATTGGGTTTCAAGGTGTGAATATCCGATATCGTTGTAATGGCACTGGCAGATGCTCTCCGGCTTGGTTCTTCAATCTTCTCCAGAGGGACGTCCAACACGTTGACGGTTTGGCCGGGAAGTAGCGGACATGCGCTAGTGATGGGTTGCGATTCGTCAAATGTCTCGAAATTACCGTCCAGAATGTACTAACGCAACAGTCATCAGCAATGAGCATTACCGTCTGAACACTGAACTTACATAATACCAGTATGTACCTCCCATCTTCAAACCGCCCTGTCGTGGCCTTCCAACTCCTTCCAAATGGCCATCACAGATAATGTTTTCGTAGGTATGGCATCCCGACCAATGCTCTGGACCCACTCGCGGATCTCGGCGTAGCGAGTACGCTCGGCCAAAGTTGTCCCACGAGCCCAAGATCTGAACGGAGCACACGTGAGGTTCGCATTTGCTGTGATTGTCTGTCAGAAGACGACGAAAAAGCCAAATTCATGGACCTACAATCGAAAAGTTACAAGCGTTGTATGGTCCAAGCCAACCATCGTATTAGAAACCCAAAACAAGGTCTCCAAACGCTCGTCGCATATGTGCGGGACAATTGACAAAATATCTGGAGGTTTAATTAAGTCAGTTGTCAGGGTGCTGAGAGGTTCACTGCAAGATTGCACGACTGCGGAGAATTGCCAATACATACGTACAGAGTATGACCGGGGTCCAGAAACAATGGAAGCAAGAGTGTTATGAATGCATTCTTGACCAATATTTGGGTTCCGAAATAATCAAATATGCTTGGCCAAAAGAAAAGTGTAGGTGTTTCTGGTTTGTTACAGTCTTTTAATTCACGTCCGGAACAAGGGATGACAGTTGAGACGATATGATCGGCGAGGAAGTAGGACAACTAAATCGATTGCTCTGCTCAGTCCAGTTTTTGGAGTAACAAGGGAGTTGGACGGTGGGAGGGATCCAGTGTGAGGCATATCCCGGGGCGGCTGAGGGTCAATTGATGCTGGACATGAACGCGCTGCACCAACGGACGGGAAACGGCAAGTTAGGTAGCGACATCGAAAGTTTAAGTGCAGGAGTGAGGTCTGACGAAACGAGATCAAGCTTCGGGGAAAGCAGACATGAAGGCAAGGACGATTAAGCACCTACCAATGCCGTGCAACAGACCGGCATATCGTCGACCAAAACAGGGAGGCGGGCAGTTACTATTTCGGCCAGTGCAGGGGGGCCACCATGGAGATTTAGGGAACCATGCTGAAGATCAGAAAAGCCAGCACCGTGCGCTGAGGCGTTCACGACGATCTCGTCGAGTCGACGGGCGACAAGGGGCACCATTGGTGGCGGGTGTGCATGGCCACCGCAGGACCACCTCACCCAGTTACTCGTCATCAGCGTGAAACGCTGGGATGCTGGCTCCAATCATTGCTGGCGGGGAGATCCTAACTCTGTGTCTGTTTGAGCATGCTTCGTAGTCTGCACCAAACCACCGCGCAATTCATCCTGCTGTAGGATGAGGAGAAAAGGGGGGAAGCGCGTCTCGGTGACAATTCAAGGTTCGGCGTCGGTTCGCAGCCAGGCGCGGTGGCGGCCTCGCCTCGTGCTCAAGCGACGATCTGCGCACTCTCTGGTTTGGCTTGAAGACCCTGGGGCTGAGGTGTTGGAGTCCAGCAAGCCATGTGGTCCTCTTGATTCGCCCAAGCAAGGGGGATGAGTTCTCAAGACGGTCCGAAGGTGTCGAGCCGCTTGGAGATCTCCCTGCTTGGCCAGGGGGCTCGTGGGGGTCCGTCACGTCCAGGGCGCGTGGCTGGGAGCTGGCTCCGCTCGCCGCCAGCCAATGAACTCACTCTTCACTTGCATTTCCATCCTCCTTGAATTTGGGGACGGCATTGCGAAGCAGACAGGAGCTGATTGCTTCCGCGCAGTGCGATTGAAGTGAGTGCGGGGAACACGGTCAACGCGTCGTTTGGCCATAGGAATGTCTAATACGCGATTTCACCCGAACCACTCTGCAAGAAGCCGGCGGCAAGCTGCATTTCGCCATGCATGCGTCTTCGACGCCCGTGGCGAAAACGAGAGCATTCACGGTACTACTCTCAGTCTTGCATAGGTGGTAGATAGGCGAGTCGGAACACAATATCCAAGGTAGGCAGAATCGCATGGTGTGGTGACGTCGCCTAGTGTCTGAGAGCTTGGAGATGGGTTTTCCTCAATACCTCGTACAGCCCTTCGTTGACAGCTACTTAGATATGAGGTGAACCCCTTTCGTACAAGATGTCTCCAGAGCAAACCCCTGTTCAGCAGGTCAAGTATCATAGCGATATGCGCTATCTCAGCGGCTGCGCAGTCGCTGGCTGCGCCTCGGCAGCCTCCGGCCGTGTCAACCCGTGTACCCTGGTACCTACTTATCAATCTGTTTGGAGATGCTCCTTTGTGAAGATAAGAATTTGCATCTTCTTGTAGGCGTGTATCGATAATCCACGCCCACCAGCATGCAGAATATAAAGATAGTAACTACTTGTATGACTTGTCGGTCGATATTCCCGGAGCGTCCACCCGATATAACAGACCATCCTGAAGATCAGTCGCATCATATGTCACCCAGGAGTCTTCAGCAATCCATCCAAGACGGTTGTCATATTTGCCTGTCCCTTGGCGAAGGTTGCGAAGATTTCTCCAAAAGCTACTGCAGAGCTCTAGTACAAGCTGACCACACTATTCCCCTTGTCTTTAGATTATATGAGTTTGGAACTCAAATTTTGAACTTCAGACGCGTTTACCTCATCCCATCAAATGTCACATTGGCCAATCTTGCCCAACGGTCCCTGTCCGAATCACATACGGGCCACGAAAATGTAACAGATTTGGGCGGGTACTGGCTGAAAACTTGTCTCGAGAAGCGCGAAGCGTGTCGAAAAAGCATCGCATCAATATGATACCCATCGCAACTCCTAGATCTCGCAAATGTGCATATAATTGATCTCACAAACGCACAAGTTCGGCTCATTAATCGTTCAGAAGAGTGCCCAACCCAGCCCTGTGCTACGATGAGTTACTATTGAGGTCACCAGCCATTCTTCAAGCTGACTAGAAAAACTAAGAATTCCTTGTATTTCGGAGAACCTCTACGACACTTTCCGCCTCCGTTTCGAGGCGTCATAATTACTACGTGACGATTTGATATGCAATACCTATGGATCGACTGTTGTTGTATCCTGCAGCCAGAGAACGAAGAAGACGACAACGAAGAGGCTGAAAGAGAATGGCATGCCAAAGCGTTGCAAGTGAGAGACGTTTATAGGAACGCCATTATTAATTTTGGTGCTGCTTATGCCCGCGATCCATTTGAGGGCTGTTTGACAACAAGAGAACTTAAGCCAGACTTCAAATATTGCTTTTCATTTAATTCGCATCCAGGAAGCCTTTATCGCATTCTTCGTACGGACTTTCTTCGCCGTTTTCAAGCTCAAGACTACTTTAACGAACACGCCCTGATGTCACGCGGTTGGATCCTGCAGGAGTCTATACTCGCGCCGCGTATGCTCTCTTTTGGCAAACATCAAATCTACTGGAAGTGCTCTGGCGTCCCTGGACAGCTTGCCTGCGAAGAGTTCCCAGATGGCACGTCCCAGGACGTTCCCAGTAGAAGTCACTTCTCGCTCACCGAGCAATACTGGGATCTACCTTCGAAGGTGACTCCGGTCGAATGGAGTGAGCTTTTGTATCTAGATCTATCGTTCCCAACGAAAGGCAAGCTGTGAGCTTTAGCCGGCGTCGCCGAGGAATACGCAAATCTAGTAAATGATTGTTACATTGCCGGGCTTTTTCGCAAGGATCTGCTACGTTCTCTTCGATGGGATGCATCAGCAATTTCGTCTAGGGCGCGGATATGGCGAGCTCCAACATGGAGTTGGGCGTCCATAGGTGGACCAGTATCCTGGAAGTCGACTTTCGATGAAGCACAGGAAAGGCGATCTGCCGGGAGTATGCTTGCTTTGTTGTGTACCTCAAGATGGTGCGATCTTCTTCTAATGGGGGCAATTCTCCAGCAGGACAAAAGTACCAGTGTGTACCCACGTTTAGGCAGTTGGAAAGCGCATGGCTTTGACCATCAGGGCCTAGACCGATTTTTGGAGTCAGCAAAGATTTCAACAGTCACTATCGAATAATAACCAGTAGAGTTAGAATTCGCTGGAGAGACACTTAAATCAATCACAAGTTTGCCTGCACATACGTTGAGTCTGACTGATTCGTGCCCCTTACTGCGTCCTCAGAAAGAAACTGCCGGCTCATCCTAAGCCAGCGAAAGTCGGTGAAGGACAATTAGGGGGTTTCTCTTAAATAGTAATAGGAGCACTCTAGCTTTCTACGATATCTTTACTGCAAACATAATAAGCCCGGATTGAAACCCAGTGCATTTGTCCCTTATCCTAGGTATCGTCTGGTTACAGGGACCGAGCTGGCCTATCCCAAACGCATATTCTAATCCAGATATCCCCTCAGCCTTTGCCAATAAACGCCTAATCATGATGCGTTTGCCGCGAAGATTGTACACGAGCAGCCTCTCAGAGGCAACCTCCCCACCGAGATGTAAAGCCCGAAAAAGCGTCTCGAACCGATACTAACACAGTGTTCCCTCGCGTCTCGATTATGCGCGGTCTCCATACAAATGCAAATGCAAACGCACACGCCATCCCATGCGACGTCACAATCTCTGTCCTCATCCTTCGACGCGCTTTCCACGAAGAAAGACATGCCCAACACAGCCGCGCTCAAAATGTCCTCCCCGCCCTCACCCCACTCCTCACC
>JAGFVP010000366.1:0-25715 GCA_021031095.1 Bathelium albidoporum | reverse complement strand
GGGTGAGGAGGCGCGGGGTTGGTGTCGACGTGGTTGGAGCGGGTGTTGTTGCGGGGTGGTCGGATTGCTGGAGGAGGGGAGAGGGCCGAGGGGGAAGAGGGAGATTGGGAAGGCGAGGCGGGAGGAGCCGGTTTGGATGTTTGTGCAGAGAGTGTTGTTGGTGGTTTCGTAGGCGGTGCAGCAGAAGGCGTCGCTGTCGTTGTCGGTGGGGGAAAGTCTGGAATACGTGGTTGCTGGATCGGGGATGAGTAAATTGCTTAGGACGGTTGTTTGTATCGAGGTCATTAATTACTACCTTCCTTGCACTGCTGGAAGCAGGCTGGATCAGTCCAGCTCTGGTCCGTACATGCACCAATTACAAGAGAGCTCTTCGATAGACAGAGACCGTTGTTTAGACAATGGGCTCGTGAGTCGCAACAGTGAGATGCCATTGTGTCCGTGTTGCATACAACGCTCTGGGCATCCACCTTGCCATTCGGGAAATAGCATGTTTGGGCAACAGTCAGATTTGCGAAGATTATCGAAAGAATGATAGGTAAAAGAAGCGTAGACATCGCAGAGGAGCTACCCGAAATGGCGATAGCATGGCAGAAGACTTGAGACAGAAATAGTTGGGTAGGGCGAAAATTACGACAGCGTGAAGAGCATTATATTTCAACCTTACCTTGAAACGGAGAGCCAGATATGCCGTGTCATTGATACAGAGCAAACATGAGCCTCGCCTTCCAGATGCCTTCTCGGGCAACGTGATACTTCAGCTTTCCCCTTCCCAGAAGCCGGGAGAAGTTCCTTCTCATGCAGTCTTGCTACACGGCCAGAGGGGAATCATCCATTCGGCATGGAGAGTGTGGTTACAGTACCTCTCGTCTAAGCAGTTGGGTGGGAGAAGTCTTGTTGGCTCGAAGTGAAACATTGCTCGTATCGTCGATGCGCAATGTCCTGCCCATGTTGGCCATTCCCGTCCGACGTGTGTTGCCCAAGCCATTTGGCTGTAGCTAGCAAGGTTGCCTTGACCATGTTTCGAGACCCTGGGATCATGCAGCCGGGTACCGGCACGTCGAGCACGGATACGTGTCCCTTCAATAGAGTTCTTATACTGTGCGAAGATGCTTGATATTGTGGAGGCATTGTATCGATACCCAACTTGTACTAACCTTGTTTGGGGTTAGATTTACACTCTACAAGGCAATAAATAATTAGACATATGCATCGAATTGGCAAAGTAACTGGGTAGCTCCTGATGCTGGGTTAGCATTTACTCCTCTAGCATTTTGATCCGTTCAATACCGCTAGGAAATCGATATGGCAGTAATCGACAGTCGTACATCAGCCTCCTCCTCGAGATGCTTGATCTGCCCTAAAAATTCTACAAATGTACCTGTGGCCGGTGGTAACGAGCCATTCAATGTAGCGAGTTCCCTACCTCGCCGATGGAGCGCAGGCTAAAGAAGTTTGAGTGGTTTTCTGCTTAGTCTTTCTGAATCTTAATCCCAGGAAAATCCGATTTCTACTGACGACCATCATACGATCGCTCTCGCCAGTGTAGAAAACTGCTTAGCAGCATGGAGAACGTTGTTTGCTTCTACTTTGTCCTTGTATTCCTTTGATGATGGATATGATGGGTCAGAAAAACGAGAACAAAAATACTTCACCACCGCAATTGTAAGGCAGGGGATGCCGCGGTGGAGCCAGCGACGACGTGCTACGGAGTTCTCGAGACACCATTTGCTCTTGCTTGAATAATACAGCAGGCAGGTGCAACTTGATAAGATGGTTTGGGGGATTCGCTACCAGGTAAAGATCAACGGGCGAGTGCGAGAATGAATATCCACTAAACTCATAAGTAAAGTCCTCAAGGCTATCCCGTAATTCCACTATATATACTCCGTGGCCGTCTCTTGCTCCGGTATACCTCAGTCAAATCGATCACACTGCTCTTTCAACTATCTCTTACTCTGCTATACCTCAAGCCCGCTTTCCACACTATTTCTTCATACAATTTTGACCATGTCGTCAAACCTGGAGATCCTCCCTACCGAGGTACTCCTGCTGATCTACCAATCATGCAAGAACTTCTCCGATGTTCTGAACCTCACCAGAACATCCAAAAGACTGCTTAACATTTACCTCGAACACTCAAGCATCATACTCCCAGAAATGCTTGAAAATCTGGTGTCTTACTACTGCGACGATGCGATGGATCTTTTCGAGTTCCAGTATGAACTCGCCCAAGTGCAAGGATCCGCATCCGGGGATGGCCCCATAAGCCTACTCCAAATCATCGTCGACAACGTTTCCGGAGTGGAGTTGATGTGGAAGCATTTGCGGGAGGGCTTCCCACATGAGAGGGCATGGCAGACGTCGCCGCTCGAATGCACACAACCCTATCTGAGATACATGGAAATCAATGATTCCCATTCCCCAGCAATCCAGATGGCGTTTTTCCGAGTCAAAACGATGGTGGCGTATTGGCAAACGGAGGCGGAGACAGCCTCGTCTTCCATCGAGGAACGGTATCGGTGGGTGATGCGTGATCACCGCACAAGGACAGACGGATATCTCGCCAAAGTCATGGACGAGCTGATTCACTGCGACCATGTCGATAAGTCTCTGAGGACTGCCCTAGGAGTTGATGGAGAGGATGAGCGTGTTCGCCAAGAATGGGAACAGGTCGATTGGGAACTCGAGGAGGAATGGGGCCTTGAGGTAGATTTCTTTGACTTTTGGAGGACATAGTCTAGTTCAGAAGTTCCCCATTGAAGTTCATGTAGAATAATTGTACTCCACTGAATGTAGTATCAACGATTGCGGTGTCTGTTTTTTGGATGAGGGCCTCCCCAAAGAGATACTGAGCTATATGCCTACTGATAATTTTGAAATGCCGAGTTCAGAGCGTGTATTCAGATCGACGCAAAAAATGGATTACAAAGCATACCTATATACAGGTCCATAGCAGTCTCCATAGCTTAATCCGCACTGCTTTTGCGGCTGCTAGCATTCGCAACGTGTCCAAACGAGTAGGTCGAAACACCCATCTGGCGTTCCCATACATCCGAAATAGACATAATTCAGCCATTACTGTAAACGCCGTATCGCGCCAATCAACGAGGGTACTAGGGGGTATTTGGGGGAAAATTTCCGAACATGGCTCCATCTGTAATCCGACTGCTTTAACCGAATATATAGGGAATCGCCGCGCTGGATGAAGCCGTTAGCCAAAAACAATTCCTCAAGCCCGAAAACCCACACAGAAGGGGGACGAAAGCGACTTACCCAAAAGCCAGCGTCGCCGTCAGCCCAATCAACGCCCGCGACCGCACCTTCGCCTTCTGCACCTCGGGTGTCGACATGCGCGCTCGCTTCTCCGGCCGCACCCCATCCAACAACGCTTGCTCGTCATCCTCATCGTCCACCATCTCCTCCGCCTTCCGCTTCCCGCCGCGCTTCCCTTTCCCCTTCGCGCTACCACTGCCAGCCGTGCTCCCATCTTCCTCGCCGGCCCCCTCGAGCTTCGCCGCCTGCTCCACCATCTCCTTGGCCGTTTGCACCAGCTGGGCCGCATCCGCATCGTCCGGCAGCGGCAGCTCCGGCACGCCGCGCGGCATCGCCACGCTGACCTTCGTGTCCGTCGTCTCGGCCCCGTCGGCGCCTACCGTCACCCGCGTCTCCACGCCCACCGTCACTTTGCCATCCTCTGCGCCATCGCTCTCATCCGCCTCTGCCAGAGTCTCCGCTACGCTTTTCGCCGTCACCGGAGTCGGGAGCAGCGCCGGCGTGTTCTCCTCCGCTATCGCGCCTGCCGCGGCCCCGCTCGCGCTCCGCGTGCTGCTGATGCTGCCGCCCTTCGCCGCGCGCGGTTTGCGTGGGCTCGCGATCTTGCGGCCGCTGCTGGCCGGAGCAGCGATCTTGGTCGGCGAAACGGAGCGGCGAGTGCGGGCGCGGGTGGGCGTGGGCTCGACGGCCGCAGTGGCGGCAGCGCCAGCATCGCCGAGGGTGCCAGAGGTGCCGTTGGCGGCTTTGGCGGAGCGGGTGGTGGGCGGCTGTTTTGGGGGCGTGGTGCGGTAGGCGGGCGGGCTGGCGATGCGGTCGGAGGAGCCTTGGTGCACGGGCTCTGGGTCGACGAGGGCGTGTAGCCAGGGTTGCATGGAGTATTCGGCGCCGAGTTCGAGAGCTGTTTGGTTGGGGATGGTTAGCGATTGGATGAATGATGAAAGTGTGTTCTGGGAGTTTGGGGGCGGGACGGGGAAGGCTGGAATGTGTGAAAGCGTACCTGTTTCTGGCGGGATCCAGACATTGCCCGCGACTTCGTCGTCCGCGGTTGTGTTCAGACTACGGACGTATTTGCGCTCGGCGGACTCCTCAGCGAGGGAGGCCCAGGGAAATGCTGCCTTGAACATGCCGGTGGCGCTGACGTAGCCATCAGTGCTTCGTCGCTACGCATGTAAAAGCGTGTTAGCGTACCATCCTCCAGTGAGGCAAAGTCGATTTCCTTTGATTACTGACCATCAGAAAGTAGGCATCGGGGAATCTGCCAGTGTTGGGCTGGATGCTGAAGATGCCGGTGCCCTTGAGGTCGGTGGGCAACGGAACGCGGAGATGCGCATAGTCAAAGACGCCCAGGTTTTCCTTTTTCGTGGCGTTCGCGACGCCGACTTGGCCAGGCTTCACGTCGAGGTGAGTTCTGCCAAGACGACGACGTTCGACGAGGATCTCCACTAGGTCGAATGTTAGTCGATGATGCGCGTGTCTTTGTGCCTGCGGGTGGCCTTACGCTGCGGCGTGTGCTCAGGCGCGAGAAGCGGATTGCGCTTGGAAGGAAGCGAGCGCTTGGAGACCATGGCGAGTGTGGGTGGATGGACTTGGTGTGAGGATGAAGTTGGGTATGTGCTGCAGTATGAGCTGTCAAGGGCTGGCGGAAATTATACAAAGGATGCGCCGGCGCGAATTGAGGACGAGGCAAGGGATTTCCGCGAGCGGAGGATGTGTCGCAACGCTCGAGATTGCTCAAGCAGCGCGAACGCAAGCAGCGTGACAGGCCCGCTCAACCAGGTTGAAGTGGGGATGGACAGATAGCAATGGTCGCGATGGAGGTAATAGAAGTCGGGGAAGGGTATGCTACGAAGCTGGGAAGGGGTGGAAGTGGCAGGGTGTCCCCAGCCGCGGCCAATGGCGCGCAGGAGAGGCCATCGGGTGGCTGGATGAGATCGAGCGCGATTGACGATGGCTGGCAGCAGCTGTGGTCTTGACTCTTCTATTTCCTCTCATGCCCGTCTACGTATGGAGGGGATTGTGACGAGCCTTGCTATGTGTAGAGCCATATTCCAGGCGGTACACCCTGCCCAAGCACCAAACATTTAACAGCTGTCATTTCAGCTGTCGTCGGGGTGTCGCATGGCTTGGGCTCAAACACGTGCACATGAAAACAGCGGTAGTCTCTGCTGCGAACAGGTGAGAGGACCAATTCAGTCCGCGAGTGAGCTGAGGGCATTTGAAACGGTGTCGTATGCCGGTGCTTTGTATGCGAATACCTGATACCTTACCTCAGGTACCGCTGTCTCCGTAGAGCGGTGAGCCTCCACCATCCCACCATCCCACCAACCCCGGAATACGAACCCCACCAACGTCCATTCATTCATCGTTCACTTGGCATGCCTCAACCTTCAATATTCCACTGTATCACTTAGACACCGCTTACCTGCGCTTTTTTTGCCTGTGATTTACCAGCCCATCTCTTCGTCAGCATGTCGGCAGATCATCACGACGACGACCTCACGCCTGAAGGCACGGCAGGCTTTAAAGTTGGCGAGCAGAAGACGATCGACGAGTACCATAAATTAGGTAAGTTTTCGTGAGAGTCCAGCACTGCCCCCAGATTCCAAGGCGGACCTCCAATCAGAAAAAGGCGATTTTGGCTGTGGCATGTTGCTATCGATTGAATGTGGAATTCGAACTCCTGGACCAATAAAAAGGGAACCGTTAGGCCCGCCCATTTCGGTCTGGTAAGCGCTGTTGATTACCCTCAGCAAGAGTAACATCTCACTGCCCTTTTCCGTAACGCTTTATCAAACACACCTTTCGCAAACCCAAATTGCGTCATGCTTGGTGAAAACTGTGTATCGATAATGGACGGGCAAACCATCTTTCTCCCATTTCGCATTGTTATGGCGGTAACGGTGTGCTTCGTCTTTGGAACACAATATCAAATGGAACAAGACTTTGTCTCTGCAATGAAACTTCCAAAAGCTTTTCCCAAACCATCACACCAGCGGGGCCCTTGGAACCAGAGCATTGAAATGGACGAGCGTCCCCGTGATAACTCCCACATTCTTATTTCGACTGTCCCCTGCGCGAGCTTCTGCTTTCTCTCTTTGCTCTGCTCGGATAACCCACCACGATTCGTGTCATTCAAGAGCCTGAACGAAGCTCTGAGCAGTCCGTAGTCAACAAAGCTCCATCCGAGGCTCTCAGTTCCTGGCCTCCGATTCAGCAAGCCTTGGAGATCCGCTCGACATCCTATTATCCTCGCTCAGGCGGAAGACTCATTTGCAGCCCTGGACATTGCTCTTACGGCGCTGTCCAAACGACCGAACCAAGCTTTTGGAAAGCTGCACTACAGACCACTAAACTAATCACATTAACAACGTGACTCCTCTGGTGGCCCCTTCTATCTTCTCTGAAGACATCCTCTCAGCGTGTAGAAAAGAGCAATAGTTGTCCCAGATCTACAGAGGTACGAGTTCTGACTCCTCGGCACCACGTTAAAAATGGCTTCTTGCTCCAAAGAGCAGAAAATTGGTTCAAGCACCGACACGATTTCATCTCCTTCGTACCGGCTTCCGGCCCTTCACCTCGAATCTACGGACTGGAAGCGACTTTCGGCCGATGTTACAAATCACCAGGTAGATATGGGTCAGAGAGCACAACCGCGCCACGCTAGCGAACCTCCCACGTATGATGATGCTCGCGAGACGATGCTCGAAAGCTTGAAGGGCAAGCAAAAAGATGCAGACTCTGCCATGCCAGCTACTCAGTCTCCCACGCCGTCCGAGCCATCCTCTGGGACGGAACTTATACGGTTCCGACCAACCCATTTTTGTCAGCACTACAATGATGTACAAGATTACGACATTATGTCTAGGGTTTTTTATGACAGACAGCCTCGGTTTGGAGTAAATTATAGGACGCTTCCGTCAAATTCGAGAGGGTTTGAACAACAGACGGATGATCTTATCAAGTCAACGCTTCCTCCAGCTACCAATCCACGCGATCTCGCTAAGGAAAGACCCGGCAACAAGAAACACGATAAGTCCATCCCTGCTGAAAACTCTGGTGGACAAGAGAGGGATGTCAGACCAGCTGACGACGATTCCTTGGCCCTTCCCGGGCAAAGCATGCCTTCTGACTCTGGGCTAACCAACATGGCTGATTTCCATCAGCAACTCTGTCGCTCTCTATCGGAGCACGTTGCACGAAGCCCGAATGGTCGAGCGACAGGATCGACTGAAAGCGACAGGTCGACAACGTCATCAACCAACCAGGCTCAATTCAGAAAAGATAGCAAGTGGCTAGATAAGCCTCTTCCATTAGAACTTGAAGATGTGGAGCCATCTAACAAGCCTCAAAATGGCGTTGTGTCACCTGGAGGTGGTGCAAACGACAACACCTCGTCATCTTCAAAGACTGTTACTCGTCTCTCTGCAGATTCGCACAGCGACCAGAGCCGTGTCACCGTGATCAGACAACCAATTGATGAATTGACGTTGAGTTCTGCCACTGACGCTAAAAAGGATGGTTCTTCACTGAATGTAATCGAAGAACCTAAGCCTGGCACTGCTCACGCTCAGCCTCCAACACAATCTCGTGCGCGATTTCAGTCGCGTGAGATCGCAGGTCCGGCAACGGCCAGCCGACTGAAAAAAACCGACAAGCAAAATTCTGCTGTCGCAGCGCCATCAGCGAACCCTCAAAAGCTTGTTCCATACGGCACTGGGCATGTTCCCATTGATATCTTCAGTTATGATGCACACAAGGCCGCTCGTCCAACCATCTACAGGTCAGCAAACAGCTTGCCTTCAGCCAATACCTTTGCGGGTAAACAGTTCACTGCTAAGGGCGTTCCCACTACCGGTGCGCTGGGTGTTCCATCTCGACTGCTTTTACCACATCAGCGTGAGATGGCTCAAATCGCGGCGAATGCACAAGCTGCCAATCAACAAATCGCGGAAAATGGCGAGCCATCTCAGGTTCGGGTAAATGCCAATCAGGCACAGGAACAAAGTGGCCTAGCAGAGCCGGCGGAGAAGAATGCGTCACACATCACGATCGAGGAACCTGACACGAAGTCATCCAATCAATTGGAAGGCGCAGATCCTGTTGCTCAAAAACAGCAGCCTGAAAAGGGATTCAAAAAGTTTCTGGGAAGGCTGACAAGGAAGTCACCAACGATCTTTAAGGACATCAGTGCGAATGGCTCCACCCTGACCAAACATCCATCGCCCTTTCCCGATCAAGAAATCCAATCAAAAAAGGCGTCCTTTCTGCCGCGTACACTTTCCAGAAGGGCTTTCAAGAAGAGCAAGCCAGGCCCGCAACCGCACATCCATCCCGCGCTGAGGACGCCGGAACCAACCGCGACGCGGGATCGGATCACACTTTCAGATAACGACAACGCAGAACTGGGCCTCATCCCAACTCAGGACTCCCTCGGACGACCGTGGAAAGGCAAAGGTATTGCAGATCGCTGACTCGCTGGCTCTCCTCCAGATCAGAACGACGAGTCCCTCCGAAAGTGGAAGGAGAGCCTGGGCCTGGGGACGGGGGAGGATATCAGCAATCCGAGCGATCCACGCAAAGTCATCATCAAAAGCTTGGGACTGGAGGTAAGCAAGATGCACAGTCCAACAACGCGTCCCACAAACGGGAACCCCAAAGTTGTAAGCACATGTTCTCATCACGTCGCATTTCTAGGTCGAAGGCCGACCCGACATCATCATCGACCTGACGCCACCGGGCGCCGTCGAGGGGCTCAAGGACAAGCCCTTCACCATCAAGGAAGGCGCCCACTTCCGCATGAAAGCCACGTTTCAGGTGCAGCACCAGATCCTCTCCGGGCTCAAGTACGTGCAGAGCGTCAAGCGGGCGGGTATCGGCAGCAAGATGCAAGAGATGATTGGCTCGTACTCGCCTAATACCAAGGAGAAGCCGATTTACGAGAAGAAGTGTGAGTATTCTTGATTTTCTGTTCCACTGTAACTTATCATCTACCACTCTCATACTCTATCTACATGGATTCGGGATGCCGTGTACACTACGTGTCACGCAAAAGGACGTTTGTTTCTAACATCGGCGGGTTATGCAGTCGAGCCGGAAACCGCACCCTCGGGCATGCTGGCGCGCGGCCACTACAACGCCGTCAGTCGGTTCATTGATGATGACAACGTGACGCATCTCGACTTTAAGTGGAGCTTTGACATCAAGAAAGATTGGTGATTTTATCCTGAATTTAAGGGAGTGCTTGGTGGTAGTGCTGTTGTCCGAGGTAGAGAATTAGCTCAATTTAAGTAGAACGTGTGGTAGGATACTAACGGCGAACTTGCAAAAGCCGATCCTGGGCAGGATGGGTTATGTCGGGATGCCGCTGATGAAGAATGGGTTATAGTGCACGCATATAAGCGTGGGGAACAATTTTAAAGCAACATACATTTTCTTTCATTCCAATATCGCGTGTTTAATGTTTTCCTTCAGGAGTGTGGGAGTTGGTGGATTGCAAAATTCACCTTCAGGATAGCTTTTCCAAAAAATAGTAAGATTTAACAGAAGCCGTTGCCCATTTTATTGCTACTAGTATCACATAGTGCTCTCTGCTGTCCGCAGGAGCCTATCTATCCTTTGATTTGACAACCTCCTCTCATCCACTCCTTCTCTTCCCTTATTCCTCCAAACCAAAAATCAGCCACCGTCTCTCTTCCTCCCCAATTCACTTATTCTCTTTTCTAAGCCGGCGTCGGCTCTCCACCCTCCGTCTCGACCTCCTTCTTGATGGCCGCCTCGAGCACCTTCGGGTTCGCGCCGACGACCTCGGCCACCTTCTCGCCGTTCTTGAAGAGGATGAAGGTCGGCATGGCCCGGATGCCCAGCTCCTGCGCCACGTCGGGCACCTCGTCGACGTCGAGCTTGTAGAACCGCGCCGTCTTGTACGTGTCGGAGAACCTGAAGGAAGAAAAAAAAAAGCACGTTAATATTGCGAATCGATAATAATCGGAGGAGATATGGAAAGTGAGAGGGAGAGGGAGAGAGAGAGAAAAGTGCGAAGATGGAATGAAGAGGAAGTTTGGAAGGATTCTTACTTGACGACTTGCGGCGCAATGACCTTGCAAGGGCCGCACCAGGTGGCGAAGCAGTCGAGCACGATCAGCTTGTCCTTTTCGGCGATGGCCTCGTCGAATTCGGTTTTCCTGTTCGCAAGGCATGGTGTGTCAGCCACTGAACATGTGTTTTGCACTGAAACAGCAAATTTGGTGGAGTAGGATGGCGTACTTGCTGAGATTGTGGACTCCCTCCTTAGACATGGTGGCGTGGAAGAGTTTGATGCCTTGGTAGACTGGGCTGTGTATGGAGATTCGAGTAGATGTGGCACGGCGCGTGAATGTTCGGGTGCTGTGGAGTAGGTTTCGTGGAAAGAGTCGCAGGCTGAGCATGTAAAGAGATTTTGTTAGTCGGTGGATGGGTTAATATACTCGGAGAGAGAGAAGGTGCGGGAATGCAGTGGCGAGGTAGAGAAAGGTGAGATTGAGGACGAGGTAAGCTAGAAAGGCGCGATGGATGTAGTATCGCTGGTTGAAATCGATATGTATTGGGAATTGGATTGTTGATTTGATTATTCACCGAGGTCACGAAGAACGGATGTCGTAATCCTCTTCGGACCTTGCTCGGGCGGGGAGCGAAGTGGGCGCTCAGCGCTGACCTGAATTGGGGGGGAAACGCGCGCAACGGGTCTGGGACAAAAATGTAAAGACGGACTCACATCGATGGGATTGTTGGGATGCTGGAAGAAGATGCTAGAGGAGCACTAGGGAGGTCGGTGGTAACAATAGAAGAAGAGATCTCTCAATCGTATCTCGCATGTGAGCATCGTGGCGAGCATGGCCGGATTTGGAATGCCGTTTGTCAGCCGCTGCTTGTTGCGCCGCCATGACGTGCCTCGCACCACACAAAGAGGGGGAAATGATTGGCATCAGCGCGCGCCAGCACTACACCATCCTCAGCATCACTTGCATTGTTCGTGATTCGTCTCGCGTAGGGCTGGCCAACCATGGCCACCTGGCTAGCTTAGCTGGCTGTCAATACCGGAGTCTTTGGGCCACAAAGTCACATGTACTGGCTATTCGCCCGGGTCAATCTACAGCAGCCTGGGCGACTGGCCCAAAGACAAAACTTCGATTCCATTTTGGAGAAGCTCCCAAATTGAATCAACATTGTTCGTAGTAACGACTGCGAGGCCATTGATGTTCCGAAGCATGGCCGTCGTGGTATCATCCGTCCTGTGCATCCCAAGCAGGATTGTACATGTATTTCGACATCATCTGCAGTAACCGCTCCCCCCCAAATGTCAGAAAAAAGCAGAGACAACATCAGTAGAAGACTGAGGTATAGTGTACTATTACACACGCCAGTTCGCCTGCTATCCCCATATTAAACCCTTCAGAATGTATCCCGCCCGAGCCGTGTAGGGGTAAATCTAGTAATTCAGTCTGTGCCAACGTTTGAAAGTGAAGCAAACTCAAGGTAGACGCCAGATCGACCTTGATAGTCATCGTCCCAAAAGTCCAATGGAACCCAGTCATTAAGAATCGTCGGGGAAGGGCACGCTGATTGAGTCCCGCCATTCATTGTCTGTTAGCCCCCAAAAGCATGTACTTCTGCATTATCCACATAGCCGGAACCGTCCAGCAAGTGCAAGATCATATAATGGATGCTCGACGGGCAAGTCCGCAAGATCAAAAGAAAATCGAAGAATCGCATAAAACAGGCTAGGAAAGTTATAATGAACGACTTTTTTGCAGCCTCAGCTGCTAGTGAATGATCGCGAGATCGGGTAAACAAAGGGGACAAAGTAGGCGTAGGACAGACCAAAAGGAAATTGGTAGTGAGTGTAATGTCCAGCTAAAAGAAAGTCTTCCATGATCTTGCGAGTTGCTGTGGTTCCAGCGTGTGGATTGTTGCATATTAGTTGCCCCTAAAAGGACCATCGCAGATTTTTGTGATGGCGGGACTCCGGTTCTTAGTGATTCGACTCTCCAGGAGATGGGTTCGAGAATGTTGCAAATGACGCCGTCATCGGACTCGCCGGATTCGAGCTCAGCCCTGTTGAAGAAGCTCGACTGGTCCTCTTCGAGTCTCCTCTCTTCGGCAGCTCCAGTAACCTCGCACTTCCGCTACTCGCATGTCGGGAGTGGTGCTTCAAATCAACGCTCTCCGCCCGTTTGATCTCAACGGGCTGGTGCTCTTCGAGCGGCGAGTCCGCTTCGTCGTAATTAGAATCGGAATCCGCAGTGTTGGTCTCGACATTCTCATCGCCTTTCGATGGAGATTGGGAAGCCGTGGCATAATCTTCCTCGGCACTTTGACCTTGATGGAACTGATTGAGAAGACCCTCCGATGACTTGACTCGCTGTGATCGCTCGACAACGGTAGGTCTCCGCTCGGAACCCGCTCGAAGCAATGTCTGATCCAAACCGCGGTGATCTTGCCGATCTCTGTCCACGGATTCTGCACCACCAAGAGCTTGGCTGCTCGCCTTGTGACTTGACCTGCGCGTTTTCGGCATTCGATCGTAATCCTCTTCTGCCGCTGGCGTCAACCGCCGAAAGTATTCGTCTTCCGGTATCCCCAGTTCTTCGTAACTCGCGCTGTAGTCGTCACTGCGAGGTCGCTTTTCCGGGCTTTCGCCGCTGCTCAGCCGGTGAGAGCTGCGTGCTTGCTTGGAGGTGCGGCGAGATGGTTTGCCGGACAGCCACGAGGCTTCACTGTCGACAGAGGCCAGCGATTGGGACATCAAGGCACTCGACGAGCGCCCCGGAGGCGGTGAAACGGGAGAGTCGGTGCGTTGTGACAGCATCGTGTCCCCGGGCGATGCGCGCGAAGAACCGCTAGTAATCTTGGGTTCAGCAGCAGCAGCGACCGCCGATCTCTCAACGCTGCGCGACACGGGCGGCAGGGCAGTGACTTCAGGAGACTGTCTCCTGGAATCGGGCGGCGATAGCGGCATCTCGGGGAGTTCCTCCCTGAATCGTGACTGCGTGCGATGCGGTGTGCCAGAGCTTCGTCTCCGTTCCGAAGGCTGATGTTGGAGGTGCGCCGGGATCTGTGCTCGCATGGATTCTCGCGAGGTGTTGGAGAAGGATACTTCGGAAGGCGTGCCCTTGTTCTCGGGTTCGCGCTTCCTGTATGCGTTGGTGCCGCGGCGGAAGAAGGAAGTCCAGGTGCCTACGCGTCGAGACGGGCTCGAGCTCAGTTCTGTTGGCGCTTTGCGCTTGGCAGGTTCAGCCGGGAGGGTGGCGACGTCTGGCGTGCTTGCGTGTCGAAGATCTGTTGTCTGTGACAGCCGTGATGGTGCCCGCGTTTGTTCTGGTGAGATTGGTGGAGTATGCTGTATACTTGCCTGCGATAAACGAACAGCTTGTGCTGTCTCCAATTTGGGTTCCTCCATAGGTGACTCCAGCGGAGCCTCCAACGGAGTGTGCATTGGCGTCTCTACAGCCTTTCCGGTGGGCTGCTCTTGGTCGACAGCGGGTACGGCTTCAGTTTCGGTGGCATCGCCGAATGGATTTTGAGGTGTGCTGTTCTTCAGCATTGGTGTATCCGTGGGCGAAGCCTCAGTTGCTGGCCCGCGAACTTCTTTCTCTTCCTTGGAAATTCGGTTGTCTTTTGCACCCTGTGTGGCTTGCTGCTCAAGACCTAATCCAATCGGCTCCCTCACGACTTTCCTCTCCTCGCGTCCTCTCGTAGAATGTTGTGATCTTGCTGGCGATGACTCGCCACGCTGGCGTCGTTGCTCTTGCAACGCCTGCTTTTCCGCCCGTCTCTGTAATCTTCGCCTTGCTTTCTCTTCCTCTTGTTTCCGTTTCTTCTCCTGCCTCCTCTGGTCTCTCTCCATCAAAGCCCGAAGTCCGCCTGCGTCAAGGTCGTCTGCCAAGTCGTCAATAGTCCTGCTCTCCTTGAGAGTTTCTCTTGTTACAGTCCGTGCTTGCAGTTTCTCCTTTTTCGAATCGGATCGTTGAGGAAGGATATTGACCGCACTGTGATGGCTATGGTGACTGCCAGGCGCGAATTGTGGGCTGCTAGAATAGCGCAGTCGGGGTCGAGGGGAAAAGGCATCGAAGCCATGGACTATAAAAGTCCGCTGTTCCGAGATGCCAGACATTGATGAATGGATTGACTCTTCTAACGGCAACGAGGCGTTGGAGTCGGGCCGGTCGCTTTGTCGGCCAGGATGGTTTCCAAGCTTCTTACTTTCTCTTCTCAAGATGCCGCTGTCTTGAGCGGAGCCTCTCTTCGGTATAGGTATTGGTTTGCTCATTAATCGGATTTCCTCCTCACGCGCAGGATCTGACCTTCGCTTCCTGCTTGATTTGCGTCGTTGTACATTCGTCTCACTCTTGGACTGGAGTTTTGTTGGTCGCTGTAATTTGCCTCGTTTCTCACTGGTAGGTGTGTCTGTTCCCGACACGCCTTGACGAAAGTTGTAGGGAACGTCTGTCAGATCTTGAGTCACTGGTCTGAGGTGCGGACTGATCCCAATTCCTCGGCCAATAGGTAAAGCGGTAATATCTTCGACACTTCCCTTCGATGGCAATGGCTGTGTTTGGTTTCTTCTGACATTTTTCTGCGAGGCGCTATCCTTGGTGGAAGTGCGTCGGGATCGCTGGCTTGGTCGGCTGGAGATAATCTGAGGGTCCCCTGCGTAGGAGGCCGGTGCAGCCTTCTTCCCATCTGCGACAGGCTGTGGCCCCGCCTGCTTCACTTTGCTACGTCGGCCCCGACGCCCGAAGGGCCACATGGGCATCGTGGGCTTGGGTGCGAGATCAGTCGGGAGGGCGCTCCTGAGAGCGCGCGATGGCGTTGAGGTTCCGCATAGATCGCAACCCGTGCGTGAGTTGAGGTAGAGACGCTTAAACCCGCAGCTATTAACCCACGATCCGGGTCTCCTATGGAATAGTGTCGGAGATTTGTTTCGTCGCGTAGCCGCAGGGACAGCAGGCTAATTATGGAGATTTATCAACGTCGCGTTCGATGGCCACTGCGGAGGGAGAGACCAGGGGAGCGAAGGACGGGGGAGCCCGCTAGGCTGAAACCGAGTGTGCGATGGGCTACGGCTGGGCGCCAAAGGGGGCCAAAGTCGTCACCAGCCCGCAGACACTGTGGATGAGCGAGCGACAGGAACTGGAAAATTGTTGTCCAGCGTCCAACTTCGATGCAAGGGCAGCAAGTTCACAAGTAAGCAGGAAGCAAGGAAGCGCGTGGGCGGGCGGATGTTGAAGGGCCAGGCAAAAGAGGCCGACACGATGGCGAAGCGTGACTAGACAGGCCGTCTGCAAAGTCACGTAGTGGAGAGCGAGCGCAAAGGCAAGCATCAAGTACCCCAGGCACTGCCAAGCCCACCTGGGTACAGCGTTTCTCTAGGCCCCGGATCGTGTGAAGCACGCGAGAGCGGCGGACTCGCGGTCCGCTGGGCAGTGAAGGGCATTGGGCGTGACGATCCGCACCCATCGCTCAGCCAGAGATCTTTTTCATTCTCGCCCATCAGAAGCAAAATTCTGGCACCCTCTTCGGCGCAGCAGGGTGATCTCAGGTGCAGCGAATGACAAGACAAGTTGTGCCACGTCGGATATGCAGACCGGCAGTGATGGACAGCCGAAAGAGAAGATCGCATTCTATGCGCGAATGGCCTGCCAGGAACGCGACCAGACCTGCAACTCTTTGCTGTTCCTGTGCCCAAGCTGGTCAAAGGGATCATCGCTGAAGTGGTAAACGCTCAGTGCCTCCCGGCACATCCTTGTTCACGCCGTTCCAACTATCGAGACATCTCCGCGACGTGCTCGTGGGAGGCCTCAAAATTGACTTCTACCGACATCGCGCTGCGACACGGTTTGGCAAACTTCGTGGCTGCTCGATCTCTCTCTAACTTACGATCCCGTTCGATGGTGTCTCGGATCGCTCCCTGATGGTCATGACTGCCGGGCAGGTCTAGTTCTGGCACGCCCAGCTCTAGCAAGCCCAGCCTCCCTATACCCACCAGCGCAAGGGCCATTATACATAAGGCAGATCTTAGGACGGATACCGGAAGCCTTTGGGCTGGGTGCTTCAACTGCGAGTTCGGCGCCGGTTGGGTCTGCATGCCCTCCTGGCTCGTGCATTATGATTTGCCGCTATGGACTAGCACGGCTTACAAAAGCAATTGTGGGCGTGGGCCAGGCCGCGAATAGCATCACTACAATAAGGCCAGGATGCGGAGGGAGCAGGGCCAGATGATTTGTAAATTTGGTCTCCCGTCCATTGACATTGGTGCTACGGGAAGGCTCAAGCCCCAGCTGCGATCATGTAGGTACAGGTACCTGCAGACAAAAGGGTGTACGTAATAGGTGCGCGAAAGGGATGAAGCCTGTCTGTGGCGCCCCGGCTCTAAGACAGAATGGGTTCTAGATGAGCATGGCCATGGGACCTGGGGATGTCTGCCAGTATCACGTGATTTTCTCGAAACCACAATAGCTATTCCCGAACGGGAACTCTGTTGACATCGGTGGACCCTCGCGAACCAGGACAAGCAGACGAACAACCCCAAGACGAGCAACTCTCTGGCTGTGCCCACAACACAGCAAGCGCTTCTATCAAATAGAGCTCGTGTATTGTGCGCAACCGAGTTTCGAATTCATCATGGACTTCAACCCGCGCATGAGCGTTGCGCGCTCATCGCAAAACCACGGTCAGCGCAAGAAAGAAGACGAAGGCGATGCTTTCATGACACTGGTTTGGTGCCTTACATATTCTCCACGATACTTACCTGCTAATACCCTGTATCTAGTCTGATCGAGAAATCGCCGGGTGCATCAGCGACATCGGCATCAACTTTACCGTCGCAGATCTACAGAAACCAAATCCTCAGCAGATACAAAAGGTCTTTGAATGGTTCGCGGAGCTCCTGATGAACACAACACGAGAAGTGGTTGCGCCGGCTATGAAGGCAGCGGCAGAGGACATGTGTGGGCCGGAGGCGGAGCGCATTTTCACATCAGATACACGCGATCTCATGGGCTTCTTCGTCACTCTACGGAAACTCCTCATCGAGTGTGGCATTAGCGACTTCACCTTCCAAGATCTCTACAAACCGACACATCCGCGTCTCGTCAAGATCTTCAGCTACATCATCAACTTCATTCGATTCCGGGAAAACCAAACCAATGTAATCGACGAGCACTTCAACAAATCCGAAAAGACCAAACTCCAAATTGAGCATCTCTACGCCGAAAACCAAGAAAAGCAAGACCATCTCGACTCGCTGCAGCGCAACCGCAAAGCCGCCGAACAAGCCCTGAAAGAAAAAGAAAAGCGCACGTCCGAGCTCAAGCAACGCCTCCTCGATTTAAAAAAGGGCCAGGAACGCGTCGCCGAGAAGCTCGAGCTCGCGCGGCAAGAACAACACCGACTCAAAGGCGTCCTCGAAGATAAAACCACCTCCGCCATGAACCTCCGCCAAGACGCCGCCAAGCTCCGTCCCTACACACAGCAGTCCCCCTCCGCGCTCGAGCACGCCCTGCGCGAGCTCAGCAGCAACCTCGCCACGGACCGCGACTCGATCGAGCGCCTCGAGCGCCGCGCCCGCGCCCTCCAAGCCTCCTCCGACACCTTCTCGCTCGTGCGCGCCGATCTCGACGGCCTCTTGCGGCTCCTCGCCGACCTCGCCGCCGACCTCGCCAAGGAAGAAGCCGAGCTCGCGGCGGCGGCGAAGCGGCGCGACGCGCTGTCCGAGCGCTCGAACCACGTCCGCGACGTGGAGCGGCAGGAGCGGCTGCTGGCGAAGCAGCTGGGCAACGTGCAGGCGCGCACGGCGAAGCTGCGGCGGGCGGGCGAGGAGCGGGCCGAGGAGGCGCGGCGGCGCATGGAGGAGCTGAAGGGGGTGCATCGCGGGCTGGCGGAGGAGCGCGGGGAGCGCGGGCGCGAGGTGGAGCGGCGAAGGGTGCGCATCGAGCAGACGGAGAAGAAGATGGCGGATTTGAAGGAGAATATTGAGGCGGAGGTGGGGAGTGCGAGGGAGCAGTATTTGAAGATGGAGAGTCATATTAAGCTCTATATTACGGAGATGGAGCAGAGTATTTGAGGAGTTGGCCTGGGTTGTTTTTGGAGGGTGTTTGTTTGGGGACTCGTGGGGCGCTGGTTATTGTTGGACCGATTTTGCCATTGTGGCAGGCTGATAGTTGAGATACCTATGGTCCTGGACTTTGTAAATGATTGCATGCTCGAATTGAAGAAGTTAAGTGCCACGCCAATATCGCCGAGGATGCATTCTATGTACAATTGCCATGTCCATTGATAGTGTGGAGGTATAAGACACAGCGTAGAGAAACACACCAGCATGCACATCTATGAGATGATGTTCGTGAACTCCATAAAAATCTGTCTTTCTTGTTCATAAGAAATACTCGGGAAGGTTCTGTCCTCCCTGATTCTGCTGCTGTTGCTGCTGTTGTTCGAGTCGATGGACTTCATTCTCAGGCGCAGCCTCGAAAACATTGAAGAATCGCTCTCCAGTATCGCTCACTTCCAGCACGCTCGCCATGTTTCCGCATCGATAGCAATAATTGGGTGCACTCCACACAGTGGAGAGTCGGTCGTCATAGAGGACTTGGTATCCCTCATTACAAAGTTGATGTGCCCGTAGTATGTGGTTGAAATTGTTGAGCTGGAGAAATTTTTGCACAACCCGTGCGCCAAATGTATAACCAGCGCCCCGGGGGGAGAGAGAGAACTCGTCTCGACTATCATCTGGATCCGACCATACGAGGTCTGCCATGGGCCCCTCATGCGGTATCTCTCGAAATCTGTCAATAACCTTGATCTGGTCGATCGAATGGATGCTTGGGCTTAAGCCGCCGTGGACGCAGAAGATGGCATCGTTAATGACCACACTAAGCGTGAGGTAGTCAAAGAGGTCGGTGAAGTGGTGCCACACGGCAGCATTACCGTACTTGCGGCTGCACTCGGTGTAGAAGCCGTAAGACTGTGTAACACCGCGGGATTCATGATTGCCACGGATCAGATGCACACGTGAAGGGTAGCGGAGTTTAAGGCAGATGAGCAGGGAGATTGTCTCGACGCTGAATAGGCCGCGATCGACGTAGTCGCCTATATGAAGAATGCATTGTCAATCAAAGTTGGCCTTGGAAACGAGCTGCCGTTCGCCTTGGATTTGGGTTGCACACATACCAAGGAAAAGGTAGTTGGTATCTGGACAAAAGCCACCGATGCGAAATATCTCCAGCATGTCAAAGAACTGGCCATGTATATCTCCGACTACGGTGACCGGAGCCGCAATATGTACGACATTGCTCTCCTTCATCAACAGTTCCTTGGCTTTGGCGCATATTGCTTCGATGACCGAGTCTGCAAGGAGCTCTTTCTTGTAGAGTCGCGCAATGCATTCATCCAGATCAATGCTGGCTGTGAAAGGTCAAACCCTTTCCGAGCTTCTTGCTGCGGAGTAATTTGCATACCTGGAAGACCGGGCATAACTCCGTTTCAGACAGTCGACCACTAGAGAAACAGGCGAACCGCCAGTAGTCTTGGAGTCTGATTTCGTAGAATCATCCTCATGCACATGAGACTGTTCCGGGTATTGTGAAATGCATGAGAGGCTTTAAGAAGACAAGTTTCCTCGGTCGCGTGGCGATTTGACACCGTCTGAGGCAGCTGGACGCGAAAAACTCCATGTCACGTGAGCCAGGGTCCGGCGGCGAGCGGGATCCCTGTCGCAAGGCTCTGGCCGAGCTCCGGCCGCCATTTTCTGCCCGCTCGTAGGCCTCCTTTGCATCTGCAATCACATCTAATCCATCACTTAGGAACGCTCGTTCATCTCCTTCCTTGCATTTCGACTAAGACCAAACATCTCTCCTTGTGTGGCATATAGTTGGCATCATAAGCGTGCGTGGCAGATTGCGAGGATATCTTGTCCTTGCCCCTTCCTTTCTGGGTCACATCTCGTGCAAACATCTGGCTCGCCAGCAGCCAATCTTCCGCGTCACTCCTTTCACTATCCTTCACTGTCACAAGCTGTCACCACGCCGACTACTTACCGGACCTCATCTTCCTTTGATCTAGACTTCCTCTTTGCTTTTGTCCAGCGGTATTTGGAGGGTGTGCGTCCGGCAAGTTGATAGCTACGTGTGCGGTGAGACGCCGGTTCCTGCAGTCACTTTCATGAGCACCTACACACTTGAAGCGCACACTTCCACAGCAACTTCAATGTACACCATCAAAATCTTTCCCATGTGATCACCCCCTTCTTTTACCAGCCAAGATGTACCAACATCCGGGTGCCCCGTATCAACAACCACAGCAAGCCTATGGCCAAGGCCAATACGGCCAGGGAGCGCCAGCGTACAGCCAGCAGCAGTACCAGCATTATCCTCAACAGCCATACCAGCAGCCTTACCACCAAGGCCACCAGCAAGGGCCTCCACCCCAAGGCGGGCCTGCACAACAGTGAGTCATTTCCTTCCATTCCCCACAGTATTCACCCCAAACACTGCAAGTCATCGAAATTTGTATGGAACTTGCGTTCCAAATTATCATTCATTTCGAAGCTGATTGCACCGTAAAGGGGCTATGGGGGCCCACCTAAGAAAAAAGGAAATCCTGTGATCACTCGGTATGCCCCACCTCCTGGATATCGAGGGCCAGCTGCGCCTGGGGGCTCGGCCCACTATCATGGACATCAAGGATACCCGCAACAGGGCTATCCACCTCAACCGGGCTATGGTCCACCACAGAACGGTTATCCACCTCAACTTGGATATCAGCAGCCGCCAAATTACCCTCCTCAACAGGGCCCTCCGCCTCCGCAGTGGCAGCAGCACCAAGGTTATGCGCCACAACAGGGCTATCAATACCCCCCTCAGCAGGGTTATGATCAGTCGGGCTATCACCAACCTCCATATACCCCGCAACACGGATATCATGGACAACCTCCTTACCAAGATCCAAATCAGCAGTGGCAACACCAACCACCTTATCCAGGCCCGACCCCCCCTCAGGACCCTAACTATCCTCCATCAGCAAATGGGTACAATGCACCGCAGTCATCGCATCAGGGACCAAATCAGCCGCCGTATCAACAACCTGGGCCTACGCCACCTCAATCAGCTACCGCCAACAGCGAAGAGAGGCCTCCACAGAGTGATGCTGGCTCCACTTCCAGAGCATTGAGCACCCATGAAGAGGCCAGCTGGGATTATGATTACTATGGCGAGCCCTTGACGAAAGATGCCGACTCGATTGATCCTACCCTTAGCATCGGAATCATAGGTATGAATATTTCGTTTATGATATTTTTCTTTTTGTCGCTATGTCTTATCCTAATTTTTCCTTCAGTGTGGCATCCTGCAAATCCTACATCTCGGGCTCTGCCTTCTACTTTCGCCGAAGCCGAAAAAGAAATGGCTGAGGCAGTCAGGAAGCCCGATAATAAAAAGCGGAAGCTCGATGATCAAAATCACAACTCTGTCTCAAAGTACTTTGTTGGCGAGAGCGCTGAAGAGTCTCTCCTGAACGTGAGACAGACAAGCGAATGGGAACATGTCAAAGACGAGTTGATATTCGTGGAGTTTCCCACATCGTATAACGTCATTCCACTCAGCGAAGTCATTGCGAATCGCGATCGCTTAGATGTTGAAGAAGAAGCCGGTTCCGAGATGGACATCGAAGAAGGCGAGGATGCCGAACTGCCGCAGCAGGAGCCAGTCAATCATGAAGGGAATGGCTACGGGAACCAGAACAGTATGGATCAGCAGCTCTTATCGAGCGATCCCCACATAGAAGTCAAGCCGGACCTAGAGGCAACGACATCGGCAACTACAGAATCTGCCGATCAGACTACGATGCAACCTCTACAGCCAGTACGGGACTTAGCACAGGAGGACATTCTTGCACAGCTAGGGGTCTCCGGGTCTCCCAAGCCTGTATATCCAACACCAGGTCCAGCATATATGCCGCCGCGTCAAGATTCATTCACTTCACCAGATCAGCGCAGCCCGGCTGCTGAGAGGGTAGAATACCCTGAAAGACAAGAGGTAGTAGAAAGACCTGAAAGACCAGAGAGGCTGGAGAAGTCGGGAAGACTGGAGACGGGGGAGAGAATGGCGAAATTGGAAAAGTCGGAGCTAATAGATAGATCAGCAGTAAGGCCGGAGAGACCGGAGATGCGGGAAAGGTAGAAGATCTTTGAGATACCTTTGCGTCGTTTGTCTCTAACTTTTGTCTCCAGGACCACTTCCGGAAACGGGACACACGCTCATGGCCATTACAATCACAGGAATTACTATACAGGTAATAGGGAAGAAGGAAATCTATCACAGCCACATTCGTGCCATCCACCACCGCCCCCTCCAGAGCCCGAAAAGACCCCCGAATATGATCCTTGGCGGGCCAATGAGGCCATTGGTCGACGAGGTGCATCCATGGATGGCACGCATGATAGCCCAGGAGCTCGATCTGATAATAGTCAACATACTTTGGTTGGTTCTGACTTTCACCCAGATGGTGATGGAAGCGGTGACACCTTCAATCCCAATTCGGAAGGCAATAGTAAACCTGGTCTTGATCGTACCTCCAGCGACACATCACGGAAGCGAAGTTACAATGCTGTGGCCGATCCAGACGACGAGCGCAGGCGCCAGGAAGACGATGTAACCCCTCGCTTCAAGCGCAAGCAACCCAAGGTCGATGAAGCATACAGGTAAGCTGACACGACCAAAACAAAATCCTTGAGCTCGTTATTCTAATGATTTCTTTTCAGCCGTCGATGGTAACCTCCCCCTTTGCACCATATTGACTTGAACATGTTTGTTGTGTTGTCATTTTCTCATCATGGTTCGGGGAGACGTGCAAGCTCAGCTACTAGTCACAGTCCAGATTTGCTTCTTTGCGACTGAGCATGGAGTCACTGGTCTAAGCATCACTGGGCACGATAGTGCAAAAGGTCTGGTCGAGGATTTCTTCGAGTATCTTGAACTTCAGTTCTCCAACCTCGAGTTTCGGTTTTCACCTTTCCATTGTCTCCGGGGCTTCTTATCAAAAACATTTCCCCGTGTCTATAATTAATTCTGATACTTGCGTGATCTTCTGCCAATCATTGCCAAAATAGCCTTTTTCAAGGCCGAATTCATTCAGGATCGTGCGTGTCCCTATGCCAGCATCTAGAAAGAACGTTTCACCGCTCTTGTGAATGCTGATATCCCAATCGTCAATCCTTCATTCCCGAGATAGTCTTCACGCTGCTTCAAAAGCCAATATTTTTCCTTCTGAATGGCCATCATTATAGTTGGAGCAAACACATGCCCATGGCAACATCTCCTTTCTGTGGCTTGCTAGAGACCGTTGAAAGGCGGGGGAAATTAGGGGGGGGGGTGTCGCCTGCATCGCGGAGCAAGCCACCCGAGTCACACCAAAACAACCACCCATCATGCGATCGACAGTCAAAAACCCAAGACCAAATCCAGAAGTGCCCGAAAACATCTACGCCAAGATTCACGCTCCGACGCACATGTCACTTGCAGATTCATGTCTGTCCATACATTAAGGCTCTGTCAAGGGACTAACCGCGCGCCTTCATCTTCAGCCTCGCTTTCCTCTTCAGTCTCTTCTTCGCTACTTTCCTCGTCCGTCTCCTCAGATTCCTCGCTTTCCTCACTCTCCTCGTCTTCTTCATCAAGCCAATCATCCAGAGTCTTTCCCTTTCCGCTGGACGGACCAAGTCCATTGGGTTTCTCACCTGCCGTGGGCGCCACGCTCTCCAGCCTTTCGCTGGCTGTCAGTGGCTTTGTGCTTGTGTCACCTTTGGTAGTGCTGATGACTTCATCTCTGAGCTTGGGATCTGGCTCTTCTCCCTCCTTGACCCAATCGGGCAGGGGCTCGTAGCCTCTCAGGCCAGCAATGCCACCTTCGTCGCCAATCACAAGGCTTGCGGTGCCAAGGACATAGCCCCTACGTGTCTCGCTTGGACTGGGTGTCTGCGGGACAGGCTTCGGTGCGAGCAGCAAAAGACTGGCCAGCTCGGTAGAAGAGGGTACGGCAAGAAGAGCTTTATACAGCCGCGCCCGGTCTCGTAGGTCATAGGACGTATCGTAGCGCGCCAGCAGGAGGACATATCTCCACAGGACTGCTATCGGGTGCTCCTCTTCCTTCTCTCTAACTGTCTCCTCGTCCTGAAGACCGTGCGAATTCATGTCCAGCGTTGTATCCGCAAAGCCGCCCTCCTCCTCGGGTGCGGCGATCATTGAGCTCTGCATTTGTGTCGGGCTCTCTGATTCTGGCTTTGATTCCTCCCGAGGCGGGTTGGTTAGATTGAGATGATGAACGTAAATTTTTGCTGCCAAGAGCACAATCTGTAGTTTTGCAGCTTCGCTCTCGTCTGCGAATCCTTTGGCCAATATTCGTAGGACGTCAGCGGCAATGTTGTTTTCGGGTTGCAGACCGGCGAATTCGCCGACGAGCCAAATGATGCTCGCTCGCGCTTGCGGGCTTGTTGCCGTATCAAGGTTCTTGGCTAGTCGGACCACGGTCTTGGTGTGAGAAAGCGGATCACGTTGGATGAGATGCCGAATCACTTCTAATGATTCGGCAACTAGTGTGCCATCGGTGCTGTTGATTTGAGCAAGTAGAAGCCTCAGACATCGAGCTGAGGTAGCGGCATTGGAGTTTTGTGCACATCGTCCGATTGCTCGTACGCTCTCGCGGATGAGCTCGGCATTGTGGCCGCGGGAGAAATGCTCCAGTTCCCGAAGCACAAGACTCTGCAGCTGAGTTTCTGCGTAAGGAAAGATCAAGGTGAGAACTTCCAATTTTAGCCGCCAGATTGCTGGTGCATCAATGGAGCGGATGAGAAAGTGGGAGAAGTATCGAACAAACGGTTGTGATCGAACAAGGCACACCTGAACAATGTTCTGGAGAGCAACCTGTTGGATATCCTGACTCGATCGTAGCAATGCGATCAGAGGACCAATGGCATAATCTAGGTAAGCGGTGGTACCCAGATAGAGATAGAGACGCGCAGTGGAGGTGATTACGGCGGAGTTTCGGGACTGAAGGAGAGGTCGAGCAGAATTGAGTAAGAGCTCCAAATCAGAATCTAGTACCACTTCCTCCTCGCCTTCGCCCGTCATCGCATCATCTTGCGTACTCTCCTGCCCAGGCTCTTCATCATCATCATAGAATCCCCTGGGCGCCTCACCTGTCTGCCCACTACCCCCCACTGCCGCCTTCCTCCTCCTCACTCGCCTCGTCCTCCTCGGAAAGCACCTCCGGCTGTAATACAACATCAGCCTCAACATCCCCAGCTGCGCCCACTCATCCATATCCACCAGCTTCCGCACCAAGCCCCTATACACCGGATGGATCATCCCCAACCTCTCCTCGCCCCGCCACCCGGGCACCGCCAAGTACGCCAC
>JAGFVP010000365.1:0-25725 GCA_021031095.1 Bathelium albidoporum | reverse complement strand
GAAGGAGGGGAGGTTGGGGCGGGAGGGCCAGGCGAAGAGGTCTGTGAGGGCGGGCAGAAAGGCAGTCAGTGAAGATTTCGGGTTTTGGGAACCCCTTTTTCCCGAGTTAAGAGAGAGAGAAAGGGTTGATGGGACGGGACTGTACCGGGTAGACGACCGAACTCGGTCATGGCGTCCATTTCATTGCGTATCTGCTCCTGTTGGAGCGATTTTATCGACGGTTGAGCCGGTCTTTGCGGAAGGACGATGGCTGGTGGCCGGCCGGGGCGGGCGGGGAAGATGGAGAATGGTCGAGATGTTGGAGTGCCATGGTGATAGTTCAAATGTCGAGATGATCGTGAAAGGGGAGAACGGGATAGATTCATGGTGGGCGGAAACGAGTGATCACCGCAGTGATTCAACCCAGGAAAAAAGATTCAATTCGGCGGAGAGCAATATCACGTGAGACTGAAAGTACCCAAGGGCCGATCATATCCCACAACACACGGTTTTTCAGCAGCCTTACCACTCGTCGGCTCACCTTTGCACGCGGGTGAGATTTCAATTGCACTTGGATTTGCAGCAGAACAGTCAGATGTCGCCGCAAACCATGTTTGACCACCGCCATTCCTGTTTGCAATTAGATGCTGTGGATATCCTTGACTTGTTTTGTTGCGTTCATGCCTGGAGTCATTTTGGATCTGTCTCGAAGCTGAAAGTTCATCCTCGGCCATTCGGGACTCTCATGCTTCGTCACTGCTCTGTCCCGCTGGCCCTTCACGCCTGTGCTGTGAACGTTGCTATCTTCTGCCTTTGCCGAAGCCATGTTGATTTCCCGCTTGGTGTCCAATCCTTTCGGACGGACCCTTTGTTCCCTTGAACAAGTCATGAAAATGCATCAAACAGACTCCCTGAATTGGGTTGTCACCGTCTTCCATTTCTAAATTTCGATATATTTCCGGAACAAGTCCAAGCATCACCGGGCTCTTTACAAAGGTCCATTTCAAAAATTTTGGTTTCGCGCGAAGACTTCGCGGGTGACATAGTTCAGCCTACCTAATATTTGTTAAAATTTTTTTGAGGTTATTACCGTACTTCTACCTGAGTGTGCACAAGATAGACCAATTGTCAGCTAATAAATTAATGGGGATATTCTGCTGTCTGATACTTGAAGCTTGTTTTCCTATCCTACTCTCTACACTTCTCAGTATTCCTGAAAACAAGTCGAACATGTCTCCCTTTAACAGCGTGCCGTCCTCATCACACCCGGCAGGCTTACAGAACTGCCTTTCTCCCGCCAGAGACAACAAGACCCTACGCAACGGGGTACGCAACACCAGTGCTCCTTCACGGATCCCATGCACTTTACCGTTCATCAGGACTCAGTAGATCCCGGAGCAGAAGACACGGCCGCAGTGGATACCGCCTGGGAAGAAATATCAGCAGGCAGCAGGTATGTTACACTGCAGCTGAACACGCTTTTAGCACCATCTCTCCCAAACTCGCTTTCGTCTACCTCAACAATCGCAGTCCGCCCAGGCGCTTTTGATACAGACTCGAAGCGCACAAAATTATCGTGGGCACAAGTGATGGCACCGAAACACTCACACATACCTCCTCCTCAGGCATCTCGCTCAGCGTCCCGCTCTACGGATACGTATCAGACCAAGAATTCATCTGTCTGCGCACCAGGCGATCCATTGTTCGAAAGCTGTGTGCTTGCCCCTCGAGGAATACGTATTGCACGTGAAAAAGTCTACCTTCAGCCCTTCGCGTATTTTGGCACGCCTTCCCCACCTGAGCAGAACAAGCGCAGTATACATTATAAACAGAGCGAAACTCTGTCTAAAACAACAATTTTGTTGGACGGAGGAGAAGAATTTATACATACATTACAAAATGAGTATTTATGTATGGTACTCTGGCAAAAACCTGAGGCAGGATTCGCCGATCAAGCGTTTCAGGAATTGCTTCGTCGCGAGCCGCGACAACTGCGTCCAGCCGGTGACCGTAAATTCATTCCCATAAGATGTCTGCAAGCACCGTTGAAACCTAAGGGAGACTTCTGGATTGAGCCTCCTATTACAAAAGCCGGTTCTGTTACAAAGGTCGGTTCTGTTACAAAGGCCGGTTCTGTTACAAAGGTCGGTCCTGTTACGAAGGCCGGCCCTGTTACAAGGGCCGGTTCTGTTACAAGGGCCGGTTCTGTTACAAAGACCGATTCTGAACAAAAGCCGCACTCCTTTGACATCCGGCCTGATTGTACGTACTGGATCTCAATGTTTGGATTTTCGACAGCGTATAGCGATGCTCTACAATCCCTAGTTTCTATATTTGGAGAGTCTGAAGATCTTATATTACCGTATTTCACTGTTGAGTTTAAGAAAGACACGACGACCTCTATTGAAGCACAACATCAGGTCGCTGTTTCTGGCTCACTTGCCTTACATAATCGCTGGTTGCTTCGTCAGCAACGTCTGGAGCTGGCTGCTGGTCAAACCAGAACAACTGAAGAGCGATGGAACGATATCCGCTACTATGGTCTGACTTTTGAAGGCTCCAGATACCAAATTTGGTCCTTCACGCCCACCCTTAAAAAGGAGACCTGGCAGGGCTTGTCAGATGTCAGCCCTGCATGGTGGTCGCTGTGAAGCTAATGGACCAAACTTGTCTATCCTCATGGACTGGCTAAATGAAATCCATCGCTGGGGACTCAGCGTGCACGCGGCCGGAATCGTGAAAGATATCCAGCACATCCTCCACCAGAGTGAGGGCGCCCCTTAAACAAGCTTGGCTGATCAGTCATCAGAGGGCAGCACGGGGGACGAATCAGAGAACTTACAGTAGCTAAACCTGAATGGACAATTTTCGAGGTTATACCCAGGACGTCCAATAATCGAAACAGTCCTGACTGAATTTGGTTAACGCCTAACTAAATTTAGTTAGGACTGTTTTGATTGTATCGATTGTTGTACGCTCTGATTATGCTCGTGTTTCTATCCTAAGGTGCAGAAAATGGGACCAATTATCAACTAATCAATCGGTGGGCATATTCTGCTGGACGGCCTCCCGAATGAATACGCCAACCTTTGAGCGCGGGACAGAATTTTTTTTTAAATAGATCTCTGTCGGAGGAGGTCCCATGGGCGGAAATCCTCTATGAAGGAGATCTGAATAAAGGGGACCAATCTTTGTTAGCATTTTTGAGGTTATGCCGTTATTTCTACTGAGTCCCAAATCCACTGACTAGACGCAGATGCACCGGCTTGCGGCGTACTGGCCATGTGTCGCTTCCGTTGACTCTCTTGATGAACTTCTTGTCGAACGTTTGGCTGATAATCTGTGCTCTGTAGGCTCTTCTAGCGAGCTGTCAGATTCGCTCATGCGTTCGCAGCCTCGTTTAGAGATGTTTCTGATTCCTGTGTCAGGGTGTACGATTCTTCTTTTTCTTCTGCTGTCACGAAGCCAGCTGGGCTAGCGCTTTCATCATCGGCGAGCGCTGCATTTTCTGCACGATTAGACCACTCATTCGCACGTATGATTACTGCGTCCCTTTGCTCTTTGGCCCAGTCACATCCGTTTCTGTACGCTGTAGCTCCAGCTCGAAAAGTTTCTGGAGTATCTGTCATGGCAAAAGATCGAAATCTATCATGGAGGCACTCTCAAGATGCACACCAGCCACATCGGACCGCCACGCACGGCAGGCCTTGGGCGTCGCCAGCGCGCCCACCGAAACTTCCTTGATGTTGTATTGATTTGGACAGGCAACTGGCATCGATTGTATGTGCTAATTGAGCTGGAGATCACCCAGACAGAGCAGATCAACTGCCTCAATATATATACAGAGATCTCCGAATGTTCCGAATAGGATCAATCCTTCAGGAACCGCTGAACAATCAGCTTCCGAGGCATCCGGCAGGCGGAGCAGCTTGAGAAACAAGGAAACAGTAGGGCAGCATGCTCTGACATTCCTCCTAGGCCATGACGCAGATACCGCTTTCTGAGGTTTCGATGACGCTGTTCACGTCGACTTCGCAAACACCGCTTAGGTTTGCAATTGAAGCAACCGTTTGTCCAGGGTCTTGCAGAAGCAGGCCCGGACGTGTCTCGATGATCGTGCTCGCATTATCGGGCTCCACACTGTCGGGCTCCACATCTGACCACTCTCTAGGACATGACAGCTTTTGCTACTATATAGACACAAAGTTGAAAGCTCAGCTGTCTTTTCGATTGACCGATGCCGATGGCCCGCAATCTCAATGGTATCTGTTGACGTCACCTAGATTATCCAGATACATTGCGTAAATATAGTAACAGCGAAAGACTTGCTACGTGTTACGGAAGTAACAGATGGAGGTTCGGAAGCAGCATTAGTGAGGTTCGGAAGTGGCTTGAGAGGTTCGGCAGCAGCACTCATCAACAGCAGCCATGTATATAAGCAGCCCATAGCCCAGGTTCTCACGAATTCAAGCTTCTTCTCTTCTTCTCATCTCTGCCAGTACCATATCACTACGGGAAGAGGTCAGATGGTTGAGATTTAGGCAGGCTGAAGGAACCATAAATGTTTTGGGATCGAATTAGGTGCACGTCGAATCGCGCGCGATCAGTTTCGGTGAAAGGACTCCTGTTGTGAGCAATGGCCGATGTTCCTCATCTTCTTCAACCCCAGAAGCAAAGTCTTTGGCAGCTACTACTGGTAAGAACCAAGAGAGCGACAAGGCCAGGGCAAAGAAACACTATACATAACCCGTACGTTAGAGATGTTTCGGGAATGTTTTGCAGGTTGCTTAATCTTACCAGAGTTGTCACAAAAGGCAAAACCAGCCACTTGTCCCCGATGTTTAAAGCTCTTTTCCATATCGTCTGTAATAGAGGATCTCCAATCGTATGTGCGAAGGCGTCTGTGACGGAAAGTAACGTGTACAGACTCGCCGTTTCGTGATCTGAATCGATATAGGACGATGCAATTGTAAGGAGTGGGGCACGAACCCCATCTCCGATAGCAAAGACAGCGAGACCTACACAGGATGAGTGCATTTTCTACTGCAGATTAAACTAGCTTACCAAAAATCAGGAAAGGTACATTAGAAGCAGCCACTATCAAAGTATCGCCAACAATAAGAGCTAGTATAAGCAATTCAGTGACGACATAGCTTTGTCGTGGCTCGGAGAGCCATTTACTGAGAGTTTTGTGCAGAGCAGGTGAGCCCAGAAATACCAACAAGCTGACTCCTGGAACGATAGACATAAGGCGCGAGACCTGTGCAGTACGTCAGCCGGTGTAAAGGTATTGCCATGGAGCTCCTATACCTGTGGAATACTCGAGTTAAAGCGTACGGAAGCATATGAAATGAATACCGATTGATTTATATAGCGAAACTGTAGAAGAAGCGTGATACTCATACAGAGCACGATCTTCCAGTCTGTGAGCAAGCGCTTCAAATTGCCAGCCATTGAAAGAGGCATGCTATATATAGAGTGCTCATCAGTTATCGATCTGACCTGAAGTGGCTCGTGCATCAGTATGAGGATTGGATAAGATGCCACCAAAACAAGACCAGCAAGTATGGTAGGAAGCCAGAGTGAATGTTCCAACGCAGACGAAGCGGCCTGTGGGCTTATCAGATCTGCAACAAATCGAATGGCGAATGCGATGTACAATTGCTGGCTTCTACAGTGTTCGTGAGTTTATGGGTTACAGTTGTTAGTCCACAGAACCAACCTATCCTCGGGTTTATTAATATCAGACACCATGGTTAAGTTCAAACCAATGATTACGAGTTGACCGCCACCGATAGTTATAAAGATCCCGGTGACCCACGACACTTGTATCGGAAAAGTCGACCAAAAGGAGCCTACGAATATGTCAGGCAGAAGTCGTGGGAGTGGTGAAGGATCTGAAACGAGCACTCACAAACGACGAAGAGAGCTACAAGCTGGAGCAGCAAGCCTGTCAATGCTATACCATACACGGGACGACGGGCCCATCGATCTGCCAAACCTCCAAAATACGTCCCAGTAATTATGGCTACGTATGGAATCAGTCGACTTGTCTCTTCCACGACGAAAAGAGGCTTACCGGGCACCGTCCGGAAGAGACTGTACCATCCACGAACATATGCCAGACGTGACTGGATTGCTATCGTTTTACATTCGGACTCGTGGATAGCACCATGCCCTAGAGAGTTCGCGGCAAAGTACTGATGACAGATGGCATTCTCCAGCAGCCGTATGGTGAGCGGAAAGACAATGTTGTCATGGAAATCATACAATATGAGCAAGCAGATGATGTAGAAAAACGTTTTTGAATACTTCATAGTGCTCCAAAAAGCGAAGACTAAGCAATTATAGATCGCAATATGTGAGCAGGGAACGTATGCGGAATGGTAAGCCTCAATCTCGGGCAGACACTAGGAAGGTCGTTACCTCAGCCCCGCTACCAGGCACCTTTGGTGCTACCGACTGATTTGAACTTGTAAAAAATACTACCAACGAGAAAAGCGATAATAATAAGATTAAAATCAGAGGTATGATGGTAATACTAAAAAGATAGAAGCACAAATTAAGAGCACTTGGTAGCAGCGATGGTGCCCGGTAGCGAGACTGAGGTAACGACATTTCTAGTGTCACGCCCTGATGGAATCTTCAAATTCGGCGCTGGTGAGGGGGTTTTGAGACGATTGGTTCAAAGGGCGCACTTTACCCTTTCACGAACTAACTGCCTACTAGACCTAACACTACCCGAGCGACGGCGTTGTCGATCAAAAAGCTTAGCATTCTGCACACAAGCGTTCATAAATCATTAGTGTAGGCTTCAAGCGGTGGCGACTGTGTTACCTGCTATCCGTAGCCAGTCCACCAACGGGATACCTAAGCATCACAGTACCGGCCAGACGGGCTACCCCGCATCGTATTCCAATGACGACATGGTGTCCTCAGGCATATGTTAAGGAAAGATGATCCTGTGGGTGGAGATTATCCTGATGGGCTAGCATATCTTGCAGGCTCGGTTCCCATCTGAACCTAGACTCTTACTCTACAGAATAAATGAGATTGATCTTGATTTCAACAACAGTGAGCTCTGAGGGAACGCTTCATGTCGATCTCTCACATCTTTCATCTTATCTCAGTTGGTCCCGTTGAAAACCCTACAACCATGACACAGGTAGATTTTCCTGAGCAAGAGCTTGCTGAGCAGGCTCGTGCTGAGTCTCCTGATGTAACAAAACAGACATAGTATGTTCTCAAGTGCAAAATGAGCTGCCTCTGCTAACTCTGTCAAGCGATCACATATATATTGAGTCATGGAAAGCAACTTTGGCTGAATGGGGGCGGCGATTGGAGCCTGACGATCACGCACGAGTTCTGGAGGTCAAGTCCGCCGATGACTTTCGTCAAGAGCTTGACAAACTCATGGAGAAGTACTCTACCGCAGCCCCTAAACATGTCATCATGCCTTTACATCCTATCTTGATCACTACGAACAGTTTGCTCAATCTTTTGTCAAGATGATGTTTAATATGGCCGAGGTATCTATGCTGTGGGGTCTTCTGTTCCTGGTCATCAAGCTGTCTCTCGAATCAAAAGGAGCCATTGAAAAAGTCACCGACATGGTTAAGAAAATCGGCCACGAACTCCGAAAATTGCATAAATATGCACAGACAATGCCAACTGGCTACGTCACGATCATGGGAGACGCTTCTAAAATCCATCGAGAGATGATTATTCTCTGGGTTTGTCAATACATACAGCACATCCTGTGAGGTAATTACAGCTGTTTCAAGCTGCTCCGCCTGTTGGTATTCTCACAGCAGCTGAACAGCAGCCAACCACCGTGCACGAGGACGTGCTTAGGATCATGTGCGCCTTAAGTAATTACTAAGGCTTCCCATATATATTTGTATGGCTGCTGGTTCATTCCTGCTTCCTTAGATCATCTTAGTTAGCACAATTCCATGTGGTTATATTGCCTAGGCTTGTGCTCTGTCAGGGTTGATATCATCAGTCTGTACCGAGACCGGGATTATCAGACTGCAACAGAAGTCACAGTCGAGAGCTTGACAAGGTTTTACGAAAAGGCAATGCGTACTATCGACGAAGCAGTTGAGCGCGTCGAAAATCGGCCCGCTAGCAGAGCGTCAAACACGTCTAATAGATCTTGAGGTCTTCCAAAAGCTTCTAGTGTGCAAGCAGCGAGAGAATGCCGAGAATGGCCAGCTCCCGTGCTTCGTTCCGCCTGTTGCTGAGAACAAGCGATTTTTCGGTCGAGAAGATGTCCTCCACCAGCTTGACGACCTCCTACAACCAGAGAGAGACGAATCGGGACTTAGGTCAGTGGCTTTGTGGGGCCTTGACGGTATTGGAAAGACACAAACGGCCCTGGCATATGCATACTCAAAGCGAGAGGATCTCGGAAAGGCAGGACATCTTGACGCTGTACTTTGGGTACCGGCGGAAACTCGACTCTCGTTACTTAGACCTTCAGCAAGATTGCAGTCGATGGCCTCAGACTTCCAAAAGCAGCTCATGGAGCAGACCAAGAGAACATGATCTTGGTCCAGACATGGCTGAGCCAGACTAAAGCGAAATGGCTCCTTCTAGTTGACAACGTAGAAGATCACCAGGTTTTAAGCGACGCCTGGCCATCCGCCAGCCGTGGATCAACTTTGGTGACCACACGCAGACCAGCAATTGCAAGCCAACCAGTGGTTACAGGTATTGAGCTCAAAAATTTCTCTGTCTTCCAGGGTGCAGAGTTGCTGCACCATCTCTTGACAAATAGAAAAAGATCTCAAAGTGAGGACGCTGCAGCGTTAGAGGTCTCCAAACTGCTCGGTGGCTACCCACTTGCTATCAACCAGATGGCGGCGTATATCAATTCACGCGGCATGAAGACTGATGCCTTTTTGGGCTTTTACAAGAAATATCCCAAAAAGCTTCATCGGGAGAAGAAACCGGGATGGAGATATATTGGGTACAATCATGCACTCGATACAGTCTGGAAGCTGTCAATTGACTCACTTAACGAAAACGCGACCAATATGCTGGCTATGTTGAGCTTTCTTTCTCCTGATTCAATACCACTTGCAATATTTAAGAACCTCGATTTGTCGCAATTTCATGGTCGCTATGATTTCTGCAGGGATAACTTTGTCCTATGGGATACCATTGAGCAGTTGACTAGCACAGCCTTAGTCCGCAATGATGTGGACAGCGAAGCTCTTAGTCTACATCGGTTGGTGCAGTCCGAAAGTCATTTTCGGATGATGGAGAACGAACGACAAGAGGCCTTTGATACAACAGTTAAACTAATCCTCTCAAACTTTCCTGAACGTGGTATCATGACACTACGAGTTGACCTTTGGGAGAAAGGTTCCATGTACCTGACGCACATCTTGTCGATTGCCAATGATTGGCATGATTCTCAGCAACGGGAAGAGCCTCTCAAGCCAACACATGATCTGTGTAACCTTATGGCAAATGCAGCCTTCTTTATCGAGGACAACGACCCTTTTGGAACGCTGTCATTGATGGTGAATGTTGCCAGCGAGGCATATAAGAAGCTACCGGAAAGTTCCAAAGATACTGATCTGTGGGCCGGCATTTTGGAATTATTGGCATTCCGTGATCTGAAGGAGGGTGATTTCTATTCGTGCGAGCAATTGGGTCGCGAAGCATACAGGATACGAGAGAAAGGTCAAGCAGATGATGTCGTGATGACTAATGGTAATAATCTTATTGGACTGGCAACCGACTCGGCAGGCCAACATGTGGAGGCCCGAGGCTGGTTACAGAAGGCTATCGATGTACAAAAAGGCGATGGCGAAGATATCAGACGGCTAGCAGCTCGAAATCATCTGAATCTTGCTCGAAACAGGTATTCTGCCGGTGACTTCGAGGAGGCTGAGAAGCAGTGTGGACTGAGCAGTGCCGCAGCCGAGGCTTTTCCTAAGACATGGAACGTATGGGCCTTTATCCACGAGACTTACGCATCTTTATGTCGTCGCAGCGGTGATCTTGAGAAGGCAAAGCGACATATTGATCGGGCTTGGGAGGCTCTTGAGGAAGCAGGTGGTATTGCTACGACCAGCTGGACTGCTGGAATCTGCGCCTACAGGGCTGCGGAAGTAGCAATATTTCAGAACCGAGCGGAAGATGCAATCAAACAGGCTCAGAGATCTGCAACTCTCAATCGACTCTAAAAGGTCCCAATCGGCACTTTGGCACGTTCCACTCATCTGCTTTACAGAGCGTTATCATTAGATCCAGCTCGGGACCAAGAGGCGCAGGAGGCAAAACGCGATGCACAGCGACTGCGAGAATTAATGCCGGCTGGTCGAACAGACCTGGCCGACGATAGCGATAAAGCGTACGAGAAATTGGTCGATATGATCCAGCGATAGTAATCTGCAAGCAACCTCAGGTCGCGACTCCAATCGTGCCCGAGAGCGTTAGAGATACAGAAGATGTCTTTACTGAATGGAACACGGAGAAGACGAAAACGATCGGACCGCGGAATGCCAGATTCGAAGAGCTTATACCCCTGCCCCGTCAGATTGTTCTCCAAGCCCGCGCTAAAGGTTGGCGTGTTGATTCGGGGAGCACCTCAGCGGAATATGCTCACTAATCTAGTGGTTGACAATTGGTCCATTTTCTGCACCTTAGGATAGAAACACGGTCATAACCTCGAAAATTTGAACAAAGATGAGCTTGAACTGTGTCACCGGCCAAGTCTTCGCGCGAGACAAAACCTCTGTGAGAGCACGTAACAGAGTGTAATAGCTGGCAGCGCGCGAACTGTTCTGTTGGGTAAGGTTCTATGTAAAAACACTAAACCCAAAAAAGAAAGAACCAGGTCCAGGTGGTTCAAAGGTTCGCAACGTTCGTCACCAAGGTCTTGTCACGTCCTACCAACCATTCTGTCCGAGGTTTGGGGTTTGCATGTGGGCGCTCGGGTCCTCGCGACCTCGTGGCTTTCTTGTGGTCTTCTCGTGTGTCGTCGGGCGGGCATCGGGCCGATTGAAGTTTTGAAGCGCTGCCTCTTGTTCACCGCATTTCCTTGCGTAATCTTTCCAAGCGCCGCCAGTAACGTATCAAGACCAGCAGAACTAAGATCATCGATAGCCGAAATTGATTTAGGAAAGTTGGAGATAGAAGCGCCTGTAACAGGATCGACCAAAGGTATCAATTCATCTTCTGGCGTATCCACAAGTGAATTATGAATCCGTGCGATTGTAATTTTTTCCCTGTAGTAATATTAATACTGCTTAACATGATTAGGGAAATACATACCTGGCATCCAGACGTTGTTCGATGGCATCAAAACGGGCATTGATGGCATTGAATCCGGTGTTAATGGCGTTAACAACAGCATCAATAACAGCCTGTGTTCCTGAAATTTGGATGTGCTCGCCCGTGACGACGTCCTTAACTCGAACAGTGATTTCAGTATTAGTCATGATCAGAAGAAGAGTAAACTGGCTGGTTTACGGGAAAAAAAGGAGAAAGGCAGCAGTGATAAAGTGGTGCAAGGTAAGAGCATTGAGTGATCACTTTCGCCGACTGGTATGACCAACAGGTGACACGACGCAATACAAAGGGTTAGTACTCAAGGCAATACGAAAGGGTGGCACCGACGCCTGCAATTTAAGTTTCAGAGCTAGACAAGTTCGCCGGCGCTAGTGATTTCCTGGCCCGGTCAGACATCAGAACTTTGATAGATGAGGTATCACGGCACAAAGAAATGTCCGAATTTGACACGGACCACCACAGGACCAAGACAGCTCCTGGAGAGGTGAGAGCGGAGAGCGGAGATGGTCGTTTGGGGTGCCCGCAAGGTAGACCAACGAGGCACACAAGGACCACGTCAAGATCACAACGCCGACAGGGGCCGTCAGAATTGACGGACCTGTTGGTGGAGGCGGATTGGTGAGCGGCAGCACGAGCACGTGACGAGGGACTCGGGCAACAAGCCGGCATGGCGAAAGGTGGTAAGCCTGGGACAAGTCGTCGTCAACCCCCTTCGTGCATCTGTATCTGTCCCGTACGGAAACCATTAGAAATTGGATTGTTGATAGCTACCTAGCTAGAAATGGTGCAGCTCCGAGCAATAGCTGACGAGGGAAATAGGCAAAGCCAGAGAGCGACTAGATTTCAGCGACACAGCACGAAGGGTCATTTCGGCGTTGTGGGAAAAAGCAAGCACAGCACACGCCAGTCGTAGCTACCGGGTCCTCCTCTATGATAAGATAGGGTATCATCCAACGCCAGCCCCACAGCAAGCCCATGAACCATCCCGAGAAGCAGCGTAAACACAAAGGATTCCGGCCGGTGTGCGAGTATCTCTTTTTTGACAGATGGCCAACGACCAGTCCCTTTGGCTCAGAATGGCTCTGATGAGGAAGAGGGGGGGAGGGGGGCATGGCGTGGCGGACTTAGAAACCGTGGACCTGGAGGATTGGCAGATTAGCACAAGCAGCGCCAGGAGGTTGGGCCGAAGCGGCCAGAAACAGGGCATTGTGCTCGTACCTTGATGCTCTTAATATCTAGGCCCAAGCCTTCCTTCTCGTCGACCAGAAACTCTTGGACATTCTTGCGCTGGTCGCCCTGGAGCTGGATCACCTCGCCCATCTCGGGATCGTTGACGATGGTGCCATTGCAGGCAAACTCCTTCTTGATGACCTTGAGGATCTTCTTCTGGTCGAATTTCTTGGGCAGGCCTTGCACCGTGGTCAGGGTCTTGCGACCATTGCGCTCTGGAAAGAAAAGCGCCGTCAGTGATGCCGTTGGGCAAGGGACGGTGGTGGCCAGTCGATGCGCTATGGACGCTGACGTCGGGACGGACTCACGCTGGATGCGAATATGCACGTTGCTCCCCTGGGACTGCTTCGGTTCGCCTGTGTCGTCGTCGGCCTCGGCGAAGGGGTCTGCGTTTGAAGGTGGGGGTTAGCGGATTAGTCTCACGGCAAGTTTGGATCGATTACGATCAAGTGAGAAGCGAGCAAATCGGAGCGTGCTCGTGGTGAAAAAAGGGAACCAGGCCAGAGGCCGGCCACCGGGGCGGCACGATCAGTGGTACAGGATACGGGTGTAGGGGGGCGGGGGGGGGAAGCGAACCGAAGGTCTTGAGATTTTCGATAGTTGACATAAACTCGATTGCGGTAGATGAACCTCTGGAAATGAGTTGATGGTAATGCTGGATAGGTGGCGCGATCGTTCCTTGGCCGGTGGGAGATGAGTGGAGTAGAGTTGCAGTTGCAGTGGGGGAGAGAGGGTGTGGTGGTGGGAGCAGCAGGTGGCACAAAGCGCGGCTGAAGCGTCATCGGGAAGGAAGATTGCTCTGGCCGATGCCGCTAAACCCACTCCGGCGCTGTCACGACTTGCATCGCATTGTGATAGGTCACGTGGATATATTCTGCCCGAATCCACTGTGGACTCTGTAAGTCAGGCTGTGGTGGTTTCGTGCAACCATAACATGACTCACTGCTGCCTGCCTGCTTTTCTCTTACCACTTTATCACTACTGCATTTCTCTCTTTTCTCTTACCGCTTTATCACTGCTGCTTTTCTCCTTTTTTTCCAACAAAACAATCAGTTTACTCTTTTTCTGACTTTGGCCAGCACTGGCATCACCATTCAAGTTGAGGACGTCGTCGCGGGGCCACAACCCGACCTTGGGTTGATTGGCGAGCACATATAGAGATTCCATAATTTGCCGGAGTTTCAAGGGCCACAGGCTGTCATCGATGCTCTTGTTAACGCCATGAACACCCATTTTGATGCTAGCGACGCCTGTTCTGATGCTCGTTTTAATGCCTTGAACGCTCGTTTTGATGCCATCCATACCCGTATTGATGGACTTAGCAATCAAATAAGCAGATTCGAACAACGTCTGGATGCCAGGTGTGTATTTCCTTCATCATGTTAAGCAGTATTAATGTTGCTACAGCGAAGAAAATGCCGTCGCGCGGGTTCATAATCCACTCCTGAATACGCGACAAGATGATTTGATGCCTTTAGTCAATACTGTTACAGATCATCCAATCTCCAACTTTCCTAAAACAGCTTTGGCTATCGATAATCTTAATGTTACTAGTCTTAATGGATTGCTGACGGCGCTTGGAAAGACTCCGCAAGGAACCCCGGCGGACGAGAGGCAGCGCTTCAGAACTTTAATCGGCTTGAGGCCTGCTCGACGGCCTGAAAACCCATTAGAAGGCTGTTGCAATCCCTTGTCACTGGTACAAGTCGTGAATCGAATCGGCAGAGCTGTATGGATGGCAAGTAGGGCTTGTTCGGAACAAGTCCTCAATCATAGAGTTGGGTAATGAATCGCAGGTTGGGAAGCATCGATAGTACAGAGTCTTCTAGCTACCCAGTAGACTTGGTAGTCCAATTTGATTCAAGTCGAACACATCGAGTCTGAGTTTGACAGACATCGTTGGTTCCTATATGTCATTCGTGCTCACCGTAGTATTCCACTGAGCACGCCTGCTCAGCGCCGGATCCTACTGAGCACGTCACGTATTTAGCCATGTTTCAGTTCAAGAGTTTTGGAAAGCAGATCCTTATTGATGGCTTAAACAGTGTTGAACGACCATCTCCGCTCTCTCAGCTCCCTAGGAGCTGTCTTAGTGCTGTTTATTATTGTGATGGTCCGTGTTAAATTCTTAGCGCCATGGTACCTCATCTACCAAAGTTCTGATGTCTGATCGGGCTAGCGAATCACTGGCGCCGGCGAACGTGTCTGGCTCTGAAACTCTAAAATTCGAATCTTCTTGCCGTACACCACTTTATCACTGCTGTCTTTCTCCCACAAACCAGCCAGCTTACTCTTCTTCTGACCATGGGCAACACTGCAATCACTATTCGAGCTAAGAACGTCGTCACGGATGAGCACACCCAAATATTAGGGACACAGGCTTTTATTGATGCTGTTCTTAACGCCTTTAACACCGGAATTAATACCATCTTCGCCCGTCTCGATGCCATTAACGCCCGTTTCGATACCATTGATGCCCGTTTTGATGCGATCGACGCTCGTTTTGATGCTAGGTGTGTATCTCCTTAATCATGTTAAACAGTATTAATATTAATATTACTACAGGGAAGAAAATACCGTTGCGCGGATTCACAATTCACATCTGGATACGTCAGAAGATCCAGCTTTCCTGAAACAGCTTTGACTATTGATGATCTTAGTACTGCTGATCTTAATGCATTGCTGACGGCGTTTGGAAAGACTACGCAAGGCAATACGGCGGACAAGAAACAGCGTTTCAGAACTACAATTGGCTTAGCGCCTGCTTAACTGTTACGGTCCTGTACCTACACAGGCCTCCTAGACCCTGTTAGGTCTAGCCTTTACGAGGCTTAGCCCTTTATTTCCCCGTCTCTCGCTCTCAGCTGGCTCTCCAGCTTATTATCTCTGTATTTATCACCCATAGTTATTAACATTAATCAAATACGAGAAGACCATAAGAAAGCTGTTGTGATTCCTTGTTACTGGTATAACCCGTGGATCGAATTGGTAGAGCTGTATGGATGGCAAGTAGGACTTGTTTCAAACAAGTCCTTAATCACAGAATTGGGTAATAAATCGCAGATGATACCCAGTAGACTTGGTAATCTAATTCAGTAGATAAACAAGGTTCAACACGCCGAGTCTGAGTTGGACAGACATCGCCGGTTCTTATATACTTCTCCTCATCTGCTTTGCTCAGTTCTGCTCAGTGCCTGCTCAGTGTCTGAGCAACTAAGCACTCGTCTTAGCATACTGAGCACATCACGTGATCTTGACGTGGTCCTTGTGCCTCATTGGTCTACCTTGCAGGCACCACAAACAATCTCCGCTCTCCGCTCTCCGCTCTCCGCTCCCCAGGAGCTGTCTTGGTGCTGTTTATTGTTGTGGTAGTCCGTATCAAATCCGGACATTTCTTAGCGCCGTGGTACCTCATCTACCAAAGTTCTGATGTCTGACCGGGCCAGGAAATCACTAGCGCCGGCGAAAAATTTTCTTAATTTTGCAGGCGTCGGTGTCACCCCGTCGTATTGCCTTGAGTACTAACGCTTCGTATGGCGTCGTGTCACCTGCTGGCCATACCAGTCGGCGAAAGTGACCACTCGATGGTCGTCACTTGTCTTGCACCACTTTATCACTGCTGCCTTTCTCCCTTTTCCCCCCAAACCAGCCAGCTTACTCTGCTTCTGACCATGACCAACACTGCAATCATTCGAGTTGAGGACGTCGTCACGGACGAGCACATCCAAAGATTCCATAATTCGCCGGGTTTCCAAGGGACACAGGCTGTCGTCGATGCTCTTGTTAACGCCATTAACACCGGATTTGTTGCCGTCGATGCCCGTATTGATGGACTTAGCAATCAAATGAGCGATCAAATGAGCAGAATCGAACAACGTCTGGATGCCAGGTATGCATCTTCTTGGCCATGTTAAGCAGTATTAATATTAGTATTACGACAGCGAAGAAAATACTATCGCGCGGGTTCATAATTCACATCTGGGAACGCCAGAAGATGAATTAATGCCTTTAGTCCATCCTATTACAGGCGCTATTATCTCCAACTTTCCTAAAACACCTTGGGATATCGATGATCTTAGTCCTGCTGGTCTTGATGCATTGCTGACGGCGCTTCGAAAGACTACGCAAGGAAATGCGGCGGATAAGAAGCAGCGCTTTAGAACTTCAATCGGCTTGAGGCCTACTCGACGATGGACGAGAAGACCATAAGAAAGCCATGAAGTTGTGAGGATCCGAACGCTCATATGCAATTTTCAATCGGCTTGACGCCTGCTCGACGACATGCGACAAGTGAAGGACCATAAGAAAGCTGTTGCGATCCCTTGTCACTGGTACAAGTCGTGGATCGAATTGGTAGAGCTGTATGGATGGCAGGTAGCGCTTGTCGAGGCAAGTACTCAATCACAGAAGTGGGTAGTGAATCGCAGATAGAAAAGCACCAATAGCACAGGGTCTTCAATAGGATCAGAATGTGCTAGCTACCCAGGAGACTTGGGTAATCCAATTCATTCACAGTAAGATTAACAAGAATAAACACGCCGAGTCTGAGTTGGCCAGATATCGCCGGTTCCGATCTACTCGTAGTGTTCAGCGTTGAAATCCCACTGCGCACGCTGCTCAGTGCCCAATCCCACTGAGCACGCCACGTGATCTTTTCTGCTGTTCTTGTCCTCGCGCGTCTTTCTTCAACACCGTCTACCAGCCCTTCCCTTTCCTACTAACGTGGACAGCAGGAGGTGTGGTTTCCCGTGTGCTGAAGACCGCGCGTGGTGTCTACCTGAGCCTTCTGCTATCAAGGCTACCTCCATTACCCTTCCATCACCATAGCTCACCCACCACTCTACCGGATGCGGGACGGGACAAGGACCAAGAAAATGATCGGCGCCGGCGAACATGTCTGCTTCTGAAACTTTGAAACTCGAATTTTCTCGGATTGCAGGCGTCGGTGCCAAGCCTTCGGATTGCCTCGAGGTGCCAACGCTTCGTATTACGTCGTGTCACCTGTTGGTCGCACCAGTCGGCGAAAGTGACCACTCAATGCTCGTCTCTTGCGTGGAACCACGCTAATTACTGGCGTGCCAAAGAAAAAAAGGCAGGCGGCCTTGCAAACCGGAAAACTAGCATTCGTCTCTCTGGAGTGCATGCAGTGGCCAATGTACCATGGCACAAAAAAAATTGGACTTGCGAACCAGAAAACTAGGATTCTCTGCAGCGTCTAATGCGCTACTCTAGGTACTGATGCAAAGAAAAAAAGGCCGACTTGTGAACCAGAAAACTAGTATTTCTTCTCTCAGGTGCATGCAGCGTCTAATTCACCACTCTAAGTGCTGATGCAAAAAAAAAAAAGCGGACTTGTGGACCAGAAAACTAGGATTTCTTCTCTCGAATGCATGTCTCTCCGGTGCATGCAGCGTCTAATGCACGCCGTGCATTCGAAATAAGCGAGATGAACAGACATACACAGCGGAAGCTGGGCATCTTCACGATGGAGGCGCGGCCGGAGGCGCTCCTGTAGCCGTGCCGGCGCCGCCCAGACGCCCAGATTGGGGAGGTAGGAAGAGTGGCATGTAAGCCTGAGATGGAAGCGGCCTAGCCTTAGCAATTCGTAAATGTCAAAGTATGTGATGATCAAAGACTTACAACAGCACAAGCCATGACTATGTCATTGGTCAGCCAGTGTATCATCTTCTGTATGCATGCTGTGTACTCACGAGCCATTCCCACCGAAAAGTAGGCCGGCGTGGTAGATGTCTTCTTTTGTTCGGGAGTCTCAGCCAGCCAGGCTTGCAAGGCAAACATAACGGCCGTCCTGCCCGAGGATCAGCATCGCAGCCAATGGAAGAAGCCAAACGACTCACCACCCTACGAGTCTGATGCATTTGCCGCGTTAGCTAATCACTCAAAATAAGCTGCACCGTCATGGCGTAATTACTTATTCCGCGTAAAGATCTGCCAAGCTTAAGCACAATGACCCCTCACGGTATGACAAGTGAGCAACGTACTGCGACCATAGGCAATGTACTTGACATTGTGCCTGATCCGTGTTCAGCTCAACATTGGACCCCAGAGTTAGCCGATCGAGTTACACACTCACCGGCGACATCGCTGTCGTCCCTCCCCTTTTGGAGCGGCTGGTAGGGAATGACTGGGGGGAGGTTAGCGATAGATTGGGGGGGGAATGTGGTGCAATGCAATGCGCAGGCTAGCTGACCCAAGTCCGGCCTTCTCATATCATTTCTCGACGACATTGTTTCGCGGTCCGAGAGAATAGTGGAGCTGGGTTGGCGATCGCTGATCGAATGATTGCAGACGATCGCGAGCAGGGCTGGATGGGGGAGATGTTGTGTCGCACGCGTCGGAGCGAGGAAAGGGTCGCCGGCATGCACAGCGGCCAGTTGGGGAAACGGCGGCAAGCTTCGAGGACGAGGCAAGCTGCGGGAAGGACGCGGGCGAACGACGGCGAGCTGGGGGAGCGAAGCTGGGGGAGTGAAGCCAAAGCGGGAGCGGAGTTGGGGGAATGAATCCACGGCGGCAAGTTGGCGGGAATGACGGCGAGCTGGGGGAACAGGGAAGCGATCCACAGCGGCAAGCTGGGAGAGCGAGACGCCATCTGAACCGCGGTACCGGCACCAGCCGCGCGGTTCGATGTGGCCGCAAACCCGGTCGAAGATAGCTGCATCCTTGTCGTTTGCTCCACCATGCCGCCACGAGCTCTCTCTGCTGTGCCAACTGTCAAAGCTTTGCGGTCCGGTATTGGCGTGACCTATCTGCATCATCTGTCTCTCGCAATCAGCATCACGACCGGAGGCCGACTGAAGGCCGCCCATCGCGAACGGACGCCCGTCTCCATCACGTCGTCTATAACAATAGTCCTGCCCACCGGCCTCCTCCTCATCCTCATTGTTCCTTCTTCTCCGTCACATCATTTCCTTCTTCTCCATCATCTACACCCAAAGATAGTGTAGCCACGCTCTATGCCTGCCATGAACTCACGGGCTGCCGAGGGCGAACGACGCTCACCCATTACCGAGGGCTCACCTTTCATGAGCACCCATTTCTCTATGAGCTCACGATGCTCTACGCCTGGCATGAGCTCACGATGCTCTTCGCCTGCCAGGGGCCCACGTTCTGCGAAGACAAGACGCCTGTCCGAGGATGAGGTAGCTCAGGAACGACCCCCGAAAATCCCCCGCTTCACCTTGGAGGACCACGATGCTACGATCCAGTACATCGAGACCCTCGACGAGGTAATCAAGATCATGAACGACCTCACGAACGAGACGGAACCCGGCTCGGCACTCGAAGACGCTGCCTTGGCTTCTGCCTCTGATCAAACACGTGCTCCTCAGCGCCGTCCTTTCCTTCCCTTTCCATCTCGACCAGGCACCTCTTCAGCACCAGAAACCGCTGGAGCAGAGAGTAGTCGTCAAGTCTTGCAAGATCCGGCAACGCAGTCGACTGGGGTTGACCTGCCCGTACACGCAACTGTGCTCCCCGGAGACAACTTCTGGCGTGCTGGAGGAGATGGCGAAGACGAGCCCCGTGGCGTCGTACTCAAGGTCGCCGACCTCTTACCCTGGCAAGCCAACCATGCTGAGGATCGCCTCACCGAGCAAGTCGTCAAGTCGGGATTTTCTGACAAGCCCCGCCCTACTGAAATTCACACAGCCCGACCGGCTCTCTGGTCCCGGCTTAAAAGATCGCTCAACACCGTGTCATCGCTTTTGGAGCTGATGTTGGAACAGCGCGAGAAAGAGCGACTGATTACATCGACATCTACCTACAAACCGCCACCCCGTATTACCATGACAGACGCGAGACGAGAGGCCTGGTTAAGCAACTTGGCCGATCCTAATATACCGGTTCAACGGCTACATAAGCATGCGCCTCACGGCATCAAAGGCAAAGTACTGCTAGAACAGTGTCTCAACAAAGACGTTCCTCTTTCGAGAGCCATCTGGATGATCAAGTGTGTCGGTGCTAACGAGATTCGCGGTCTCAAGCGAAGGCCTGTCAGTGGCTCCGTTGCCGTTGGTGGAGAGGTGAAGTGGGTCAAAGAGTGGACTGGTTTTGTGCAACAATTCATGGAAGACCTCCTTGGCCAGTGTGGCCAAGGACAAGAGAGTTGGCCAGCAAGGATGCAATACGGGTAGGGCAATTTCCAACGGCATCCCCACTTTTGGCGTCAAGGCGTCGCTGACCTGCTTAGCCTTCGGCTGTCAACCCACATCTTTAGTGAACGTCTTCTTGACCGCGATCAGTACCTCGACTGGCTTCTCTCTTCCTTCGAAAGTGCGACGGAAAACCAATTGCCGACCTTGTCGCTGCTGATTCAAGTATACTGGAGCCAGCTCGTCGCAAATCGGCAACGTGGAATTCGACTGGCCTCGTCTTTGTTGCATCATGTCGACATGGTGAGCATGGCGAGAAGTCTTCAACATAACATCCCTGGCTGACCGATTTCGTTCTTTTAGATGTTGTCCCCCGGCGTTGACTCTGCATTTGAAAGCGTGCTAGGAGCGTTCTCAGTCCTTCTGGTCACCCTTGCTCTCACTCACCGTGCATGCTTGATTCTTCCCCCCGAAACGTGGGAAAAGCACAATCATGTGTTCCACGAGCTCGAAGCCCGTTTCCCAGCCGACGAGACAGTCTCTGCATGCAAAGATGTCGAGCATCGCAACGAGCGCCTTGCCCGTGTTCCCTTCAACTCCGTGAGCACGTCTTCAGACGTCACAAGAGCCTTGGTCGCCCACTTTGACGCTTTCACCTTTCGGACATCATTTAGAGAGTGGTCAGACCGGTGCCTTGAATTTTCGATCAGTAAAGAGCAACTCATCGTTACACTCTTGGACTGGGCCTCAACCCATCACAGGTCCGGTGATTATCGAAGGTATTTGGCTCTTCATTTCTTGGAAAAATGCCGCTGCGCCAATGTCGACGTGGATGGAGCATTACTGTCGTTCCTCCGCTCAGCCGCACTATCCGACACGCTCTGTTCCGATACCATCTTCCGCACTGTAGCCGAGCTTGCACGAACCAGACGTTTTTCAGTTGGACGCTACCTGCAATGGCTGGTTTCAGAAGGATGTTTAGTAGAAGACAATAAGGTATGCACATCAACGAATCATGATTGCTTCATCACTAATTCTTGTTGCAGGCTAAGACATTCCATCTTCAGCTCTTGGCTGAGCTTCCAGTGGAGCAGCCTCGGGCACACATTACGAACCTCAAACGTTCGTTACTGCAGCAGGCACAGGTTGACTTTCCTCCTGTGAGGGTCGATAGATGTGGTCAGTTGCCGGCACAGCGAGTCCCGAATCTCTTCACACCCATGACGCCCAGTCCTCAATCCTTCTCCACTCAAGAGCTCAACGCTTCCGAGAAACTTGCACTTGGCCTGGAAGTACGAGCGCGTGTTTTGCAGCTTAAACAGACCGATCCTCTGTAAGATCGTTGCGGCGTTCTTTGTTTTAATCCACTGACGCATATCACAGCGCCTTATCCGAGACTGTAGATACCATCTCGTCTATTTCGAACGAGGAGTTCTGTACCTCAAGAAGTCTGCTTGAAGATTGCGGCGACTATGCTGCGCTTGCCGATGTACTCAACATCACTAGCATCTCGAACGATGAAGGTGTCCTTGCTTCAGTAGCCGATACCCTTCGCTGCCACGCTCACACTTTCGTCGCCATGGGTTCCTTCCGTTTTATCGCACGAAACCTTGTCGATCGCTACCGCAGACTTCGTGTGCGAAGACCGATTTCCCGGAATCTCCTCTTGAGCCTGCGTGATCTGGTCCCGATCTTGCCAGGTCTGGATCCTCGAATTTCGCGACATGTCAAGGAGGATCTCGCTCGTTGCGATCAGAAAACTGTGCTCGGTGTCTGCTCTCCGGTCTCGGACACCAACGAAATGACTCAATTTACGACAGTGGATGATGACGAGATTGAGCGCATCTTTGCTACCGGAACTACGATGGATGAGCCTACAATGTGTCGCCTTTTTTCAAAGATCACGCACCGCTGGGATTTGTTTTACGAGTCCCAGGGCGATGATGTCGAGCCGGCCCACCTTCGCCGTTGGTTCTATTGGTTAAGCACCTTTGATGAAAAGAAATTTGAGTCATTGGTTCATGCTTGGCTGATCAGGCTACTTGACGGGTATCATCAGGCACGGTTTTGTGCGGCCTTGTGTGCTCTTGCAGGATCAGGTTGTCTCTCACTGGAGTCTTTCGTTAGCTCCACCGCTGTCTTACAAGATGCGACGCGGCTTCCACCCTTCGATGGAACTAGAGCGCAGGAAAAGTGTGTCATGCTGCTAAATATGCTCGTTCCTTCGAGAAGGTCGCTGCTATCCTGGCTGTATGCCCCCGTAAGTAAGTTCTCTTCATTTGACATCCATATACTCATGTTACCACAGGACGGATATCGGCTCCGAGTCTGTCAACAAATTTTTTGCGAGGCTCATCCCGAAACGATCCTCAGTCTGACTGGCAAAGTGTTAAAAGTGCAGAAACCGAAGTGGAGCACTGGCTTGCTCACAGACTCCATTCTTGGCTTTGTGAGGCAGCAGCTAGTCCTCTGGCCAAATGCAGTCATGGCAGATGTTGAAGCGTCTGGTGGACATGAGAGGACGCAGGACGCATTGGAGGCGCTCGCAGGGAGATTGATTGAGTCTGGAGGATGGACTGGTATGAGAGATGCGCAATTCTGCCTATCATACCCCGCTCACATGTCACAGAGTTTACAGAATTATCGTTGAACGATCAGATTACGACGCTCGTGGAAAGGGCGGATCATCTGTCACTCCCATTCTGCGCCTTGGCTTTGCGTCAACTCGCGAACCTTTATGAATCAATCCCCGATACTGATGTCTTTTCTAGTGTTCTCGAAGCAGCCGTGGCAGCAGGTTCTTCCACCTGGCCTGACCTGCTTCAAGCCCTGCCATCAGGAATTGCACGAAAGGTTCGCTTTACTTGTGACAATTCTCGATGCCGACTTTACTAAGCTCCTAGTAACAGGTTCGAGAGCATGCTGAAGATACAATCCTATCTCGTTCTATGGATCTCCAAGCAGACGACACCAATGGCAAGGTGCTTGAGCCATATTTAATGCTTGTCGACGCTACATCCCACATTTCAGCCCCTCCAGAGCGAGCTATTTTTGTCCACGCGTTGATCAGACAGCTCAAAGACATCAGCACAACAGTCACTAGACCGGACCATGTCCGCACTGCACGCCCTTGGATCAAGGCGCTCGTCCACCTCGCCTACATCAACCAGTCTCTGTTTAACTGCGGCCCTCCAGACATAGTTGACCTCGAGCAAAGGCGACTGATAAATGTCTTCGCTGAGTACCTCTGCGCACCGACCTTGCAAGCCGACGAGGACCTCGTCAAGTACGTCTCCGATGTGTTCGCCACCTTTGTCGACCTCCTTCCGGCCGTGCTGCGTGCCGAAGCCGCCGAACTTTACGCCACCCACCCGCCTCCCGATCCGCGTCTGGTCTTCCTCTTCGGCGCGACCGCCCAGCCAGATGCCTGGCTTGCCCTCTCCCGGCCCGTGTCGTCTGCTTCTGACCCTTCTCAGCCGTCTCCGCCGCCCGCTACGCCTGCCACGACCACTGCATCGAGCTCTCGACCAGGCTCCATGGCGCCCCCCCCACCGCCCCGGTTGCAGCATCGCCCCGGCAGTGCTCATCCCGCCGGGAGGCCGCAGCCACCACAGCAGCAGCGCCGCTCCGGCAGTGCTCAGGCCACCGGGAGGTCGCAGACGCCGCAACAGCAGCAGCACCGCCCCGGCAGTGCCTATGCCGGCGGACGGCCGCAGATACTACAGCAGCAGCAGCACCGCCCCAGCAGTGCTCATCCCGGCGGGAGGTCGCAGACACCACAGCAGCAGCAGCAGCAGCAGCGCCGTCCCGGCAGTGGAAGGGTGCGGACACCGCAGCAGCAGGAGCAGCGGCGGCACCAGCAGCGGCGCCAGCAGCAGCGGCGGGACCAGGAGCAGCGGGAACGGCAACGGGCGGCCGCCGCATCGTTGAGGAGACTTCGGGAGGCGGTGGAGCAGCCGCGGGAACTGGGCCCGTTTTCGGTAAATGTGTGGGAACAGATGCCGGGGCCGCCGCCAGTCGGGGATAATGATACGAGTCCCAGTCTGAGGTTGTTTGGGGCAAGGTACGAGTAGTGGTGGACGACGAGATGGCTCGGTGGGGAAGACTTGGTGTTGGTTGGGTGGAAGGGGGGAAACTTGAGTGCGCTCTGGCGGCTTGGGATCGTCGGTGTAACTCCTACAGGATGCATGAGTGGTTTCAACAACCCTCATGCTTTGGTCTTGCAGGATGGAGAAGGGGTTTTCAACAACCTTCACGCTCCCCTTTTTTGAGTTTAAAAAAAAAAGAAAGAAAAAAGAAACAGAGGAGCGTTAGGGTTTTATCAACTGTGATGCTCCATAGGCACCGAAGGTACCAGCGACGGAAAGAGCTTGACCAATGGAACATCACAAGTCACGTGATGTGCTCTGTGTGCTCCGCACCACAGAGCAGGGAAACGTGCTCTGTGTGCTCTGCACTACAGAGCACCGATCCGACCAATCAGAGACACTGTGAGTCATACAGTGTGCTCTGGTGCTCTGTGCAACAGAGCAGGAAAAGGTGCTCTGCGCGCTCTGTACTACAGAGCAACTTTAGTATATAAGAACCGACGAGGTCCAGCCAACTTGGACTCGGCGTGTTTAATTCCTCAGTTGTAACTACAGCCTACAGTAATAATAGTTAAATTAGATTATTAAACCTACTACAGAGTAGTCGGTATAATCTGTTCTTATTATAAACTCTGTACTGTGTGTTTCTTATTAAGTATTTATTACTTAAAGACTTTTATGTTATAAAAGTTATCTGTAGGATAATTTTATTTTTGTTATAATTAACAGACTAAACCTAATTTAATCACTTATTTATACCCATATAAGGATTATAATATTTTAAACATTTTTTAGTTATGGTAAGTAACATAAGAACTTTTATAACTAATTATATAACTGATAACAGTGATAATAAAAAAGAATCCCGTGTTAATTATAAAACAGTTAAACCTGATAAGTTTAAAAGTGAATAATAACACCTTAAAATTTAGTTAAATTAGTTAGGAATGTATTTTATTATTAAAAAGGTTAATAATAATATAAAAACCCTTATTACAGTTTTATAT